>JAODTK010005925.1:0-62500 GCA_026419785.1 Sclerodactyla briareus
CTAATACTGCTCTCCGAATGCTCTGTATGAAACCGATACGGCGAATGCTATGATTGCGAATATAATTATGTTATATATATATATTATATATATAATATATATAATTATTATATATATATATATATTATTATATATATATATTCTATATAGATATATATTATATATATATATATATATATAATAATATATATAATCTTATATACTATAATTATAATATTATAATATATATATATCTACCAGACCGCATCTTCAGGCAAAATGTGACCTCGAATATAGCAGTATGATCGTTACCTGCAATATTCGCTTGTTCCTCCTTTATACTATCTGTTTGGACCACTCCCTCTCTCTCTCTCTCTCTATAATACAAATATAATATATATATCTATATATATATCTCGTCTAATAAATATATATATATATATATATATATATATATCTATATATATATATATATATATATATATATATATTATATATGTACTTTTTTTAATTTCTTCTAATAATATTTGTCTATAGAGTAGTCAGATGACCATCGTTTGACATTCGGAGATATAATTATTATTATACGTATCCGATATTATCGTCGGACACGTTGAATGAAAATTGTCTGACGAAAAATTTAAAACAAAAAAAAACAAAACAAAAAAAAAAAGAGCCCTCAATCGATCCACAACGTCTTTGGGTGAATTCATGTTCCACTACTATCACAACCTACGGTGTTAACGCAACATGTGCTGACTGGTAACGATTAACCGTTTCTCGCATGGCGTTGTTCGACGTATGCCTCTGCCTGGAACACTGAACGGTCGATGCGGTGTTCTCTTCTGTCGTTGTCATACATATGGGCGGTTATGCCGCGTTATTTTGGGACGGTTTTGATAAGACCATCTGTTTTTCTTACTGGAATGAGACTGACCATCCAAGCACGGGGAACTGTTTCCTCTCACCCTGTAGACAGCTAAGTGCATAATCATTTACATTCAAGGCACCAAATTTGGGTTGACCTCATAGTGACATTTTTCTGGTGTTGTCGTTTGTGATAGATAGCAATGAGGACAGGCATAGGGTCTGAACTGAGGCGTGCAGTCATCCATGTAGAGTTCCAGCTGCCCCCTTAGGACCCCACGACCGTTTCTGTGAACACTATGGACCCTGTTCAGAGCCGAATAATAGAGCATGAAGATGACCTATCAATGAGCGCTTGAACTTTGGAGGAGTTTCGGACACGTATGATAGAAACAAGATAGGAAATATATTGAAGCGTCCATTAATTTGTTGATCGTATTACGGATTGTGTACAACAGCGTTTAGAGAAGGGTTTTATGTATATACATATTATTCTGATGGTGCACACGAACTGCTGCTTGCCAATATTCGTGGCTGCACTCGTCCATGGGCCACGGAAGACATATTTTTCAAGATATCAATGCTTGATATGAAAAACCATGACATAATTATCCGTACATCCATTCACTCGGAAGCAAGGTTGGTTAGCTGGTGTGCGCCCTCGACCAAGGGGTGAGAATCCTTTCCGGTTTCTGTCGCAAGAGATGTGGGTCAGTTCCCCTCTTTCTAGTTCATCGCCATTCCACTTCTCCGCTACTTCAAAATGTGTCTTGTGTGGAGATTCTACTGAGGCCAACTGTAGGATCGCGCCATGGAAGATTCAGTTTAGACGCTTTGGGACCTTGAGTATAGAAAGGGAGAACAACCCATTTGGTCGCATAGTAGCTTTCTGGTGGAGTTTCGTCCCCCCCCCCCCGGCCACCCGGAAAGCGTATTAGCTGCCCTGCTTCTTGCGATCATGCGGTTCGAGAGACTTCGAACTGACATATATAATAATATATATATATATATATATATTAATATATTCATATTATATATATATCTTTATATAATATATATATAGAATATAGATATATATATTATAGATCTATATATATATATATAATATATATATAATACCTTTCTAAGCGCACAATCCGAAAACTGTTCATGCGCTGACAATCCATTAAGAAAAACTTAGAAAATAGGTGTGTCTTCACTGGCGTTTGAAGACAAAGCAAAAGGAGCAGTCTCAGTTGAAGTGGCATCTCGTTCCAGATCTTGGAGCAATCAGCAGTGAAGGCGACGTCACCAAAGCGGGATCTTGTGGGAGGTTGTCGCAGATTATTGGACTGACTGGAGCGTAGGGTGCGCTGATTGTGTACGATTCGACGAGCTCGACGAGGTAGAACAGGGGCATTTCCGTGACGGCATGGTTAGTGAAAAGCCGATCTTAAACGAAACGCGATGCGCGGCTCGACTGAAGCCATGAAGTTGTTGTAAAATGGAGTGATATGGTTTTTTTCTGCTGCGCTGGACCTGAATCAGCCGGGATCGAATTCTGTACAAGTTCCGTTTATAAGCAGAGCCGAGTGATCCCAAATCGGAGTGAGTTACAATAGTCAGTCTTGACGTGATAAACAGTGAACGAGCTGGGTAAGGATTTGTGGAGTAAGGTTCTTCTTCACCTTGCCAGATTAACGAGTGAAGTAGCAGACTTACGACTTGGTTACATGTTCTCTCCAGGGATAAATGGCCATCAGGTATACCCCAAATCGCCTGACATTGTCACGACGTGTGAAGAAAACGGATTTTCCGCAAAGTAGATGAAGGAGCATGGTGTTTTCCGAACTGGAAGGGGGATCCAAACCACCATGAACTCGGTATAATCGCCATTCAGACGAAGATGGACGAATTCATCCACTGGCGAATATCCCTAAGGCACTTCTATAATGCCAGTTGCATCAACTCTCCTCGTAGCCTGGTTTGAGTGTATAATAGAGTTGTCGTATCATCCGCATACAAATGGTAGTTCATGTTTTGTTCTGAATAAGTGACGAAAGGCCGGTGGTGTATCAGGGTGAAGAGATAGTCCTAAAACTGATCCTTGTCGGTACCCCGTAGACAACCTGATGGGGACAGCGCGCACTTTATCAATTTCTTTGCGCATATGTTCTGTCCTTTAGTTAGGAGTGAAACCATTGAAGTGCAATCCCAAGATACCAAAATCGATCGTAGTCGTGAAGCAATATATCCTGATCGCAGTGTCAAAAGTTGCTGATAGGTCGAGCCGACTAGGTATACAACTTTCTTATCATCCGAAGCATGCAAGATATCAGACTTTATACTACCCGCTGGTTCGCAGCTATGACGGGGCTTGTAAGCCGATCGAAAATCCTCAAACGAGCAATTGTCACGTAGGTATGATGAGCAAAGCCTACTAGATACGCTTCCTCAAACACCTTGCTTAGAATGACAGATTGGAGACTGGGCGGTAGTTGGAAAGTTGTTCTGATGGGGTAGGGAGTTCTTTTGATCAGCGGGCGAACAAGAGCAGACTTTAGGTTGGACGGGAACTCGCCAGTTAAAACTGACTTGTTGGACGATGTTCGTTAGGCCGGTACTACGTCCCTCCATGAACTCATCAAGTAGAGATGCTGGTAGAGATCAAGGGAGAGTCTTTACAGGCGAATTCCTGAGATTCCCCGAATTTCCTCCGTTTTGGAAACGGGCGCAGATGAAAAGTAGACTCGCAGGTTGGTCGACGGGTCCCCCCCGCGGATATGTTGACCTGCCCCGCCGGTGGAATTGCCATCGCGAATCCCCTGCACCTTTCTAGCTAAAAATCGGTGAATCTAGTTCGATATCTAGAGCATATAATCGAGCATATGAGGTGAGTCACTGTTCATGGCGGTCATGGTATCAAAGCGTTCATTTGCTCAATTTGACAGCTATATTCAAGTGAAACAGAAACACGTCATTGCAGAACTGAGGCGGAAACTGTTCAACCACGTACACGGGAGTGGGTGAGTGGGTGAGTGATGGGTGGTATTCCCCTCCCCCTAGTAACTACCAATCAAATCAGGCGTTCCTACTAGATAATTGGCATAATTCCACTTGTCGTAGGCCATTTATATCATTCGCTAACGTTCAACACACCTCGATCGTCATCAAAATAGTTCTGCAATTTGCAAATTCTGTCATTCCCATGTTGAATATGGGAAGAAAGGGATTTGTGGATTCCGCTGCCATCTCACCTCAAACCCAAAGTCGTAGCACAAGGTTATCCTCACGAGGGCTGACTGTGGTTTTGTTTTATATATTCGCCGAATTCCCCATATAAAAAAATGTGACCGTATGTTTTCCATGCCGCCTCCCTCCAGCCAGCCTAATGGAGGTATGAGCGGTGGCAAGACCCCTGGAAGCTGCGAGATTCAATGGAATTCGTTGACTTTGGCAAAATTTTGAAAAGAAACCACAAATTCAGGCTGTATATAACATCCTCGGACTCAGTGGTGCATGTTGTTGTCAAACACTATATTGACAGCTAGAAAGAAATGCGATTATGTAAACCAAATGCGTATAACGTTACTGTGAAGCCCCTCTGAGGTTAACCGAAGCTGAAGGCCGTCCAGCCTGCCGTGCATGCTTTCCCTGCCACATATTTGCGGGTAGACAGCTAGCTATTCCAAGCAGTTACAATTTGTAGATGGTACCCGTCATTTTAGTCTGCAAGGTTTATAGACTGTTCCTTAATGGTTACCAACATTGCAGAATAAAATTCAGCAGCGATTCGGTTTGTAATCACAGAATGCCTACTTAAAAACAACAATCACTTTACTTGGTCCATTTCCCCGTGGGTACCTTCTCGACGCTGACGTTCGCCTCCCCGGGTTTCGAGATCCCCGCCGAACCTGATTTTTTTAATTTTACTAGCTTTTTTAAGGATTTTCTATGGCAGTTCGGCTCTGTGGTCTAATCATTACCGGAACATTTTTTTTTTCATAAATTTTAATGTTTAGGAATTTTGTACATAGTACCCGCGTACGTGTTTGACCTCTTACAAGCGGTTTGCGTTCTGGCACAACGACCTGTCACACGTTGAGCCTAAGGCACGCCTCTTCAAATTTCGCAGATTGGTTCCAAGTCTCAAATTCTTTGTTCTTAGATCACGAATTCAATTCGCATTTCCTCAGGGATGGAAAGAGCTTCAACAGGAGAGTCAAGTGTGTGCTAAGAGAACACAAATGTAACTTGCTTTCTCATCTTGAATAGCGCAAAGTCATACGTATCATCAGATTATCCGCCTTAGCATTGAATATAAGCCCTAACCGTGATATTTGATATTCAAGCGAAAGTTGTCATGCATTGTTGGTAGTACGCAGCCTGCGCCACTGCACACTGTGGTGCCCGAGGGGTTGTACGACTTACGGAAACAGAGGCAGAAGTTGAACTTACTCGTTCTTTTTTCTCTGTTTTCAAACATGTACATGATGATAATTAACCTGCCAACATGCTAATGACGATTCATTAACATTCCTGAGTCATCTAGGGAACACCATCATATTCTCTTCTCTCTTCTCTAACCCTGCCCTGATATTGAGGCGCGCAATAGATCTAGTCAATCTCCTGTCAAGTTTTCCTTTTCATATGGCAAAGTATCACCGATTCAGATTTCCGAGGGCAAGAATCACGAGACCTGGTTATGCCAACTATTCTATCTAATCCGTCCCTCCAGATTACACCAGACTGGCCTGGTTTTCAAGGGCACATCTGCCGCTAGAGTTGGTCGACGGGTCCCCCCCGCGGATATGTTGACCTGCCCCGCCGGTGGAATTGCCATCGCGAATCCCCTGCACCTTTCTAGCTAAAAATCGGTGAATCTAGTTCGATATCTAGAGCATATAATCGAGCATATGAGGTGAGTCACTGTTCATGGCGGTCATGGTATCAAAGCGTTCATTTGCTCAATTTGACAGCTATATTCAAGTGAAACAGAAACACGTCATTGCAGAACTGAGGCGGAAACTGTTCAACCACGTACACGGGAGTGGGTGAGTGGGTGAGTGATGGGTGGTATTCCCCTCCCCCTAGTAACTACCAATCAAATCAGGCGTTCCTACTAGATAATTGGCATAATTCCACTTGTCGTAGGCCATTTATATCATTCGCTAACGTTCAACACACCTCGATCGTCATCAAAATAGTTCTGCAATTTGCAAATTCTGTCATTCCCATGTTGAATATGGGAAGAAAGGGATTTGTGGATTCCGCTGCCATCTCACCTCAAACCCAAAGTCGTAGCACAAGGTTATCCTCACGAGGGCTGACTGTGGTTTTGTTTTATATATTCGCCGAATTCCCCATATAAAAAAATGTGACCGTATGTTTTCCATGCCGCCTCCCTCCAGCCAGCCTAATGGAGGTATGAGCGGTGGCAAGACCCCTGGAAGCTGCGAGATTCAATGGAATTCGTTGACTTTGGCAAAATTTTGAAAAGAAACCACAAATTCAGGCTGTATATAACATCCTCGGACTCAGTGGTGCATGTTGTTGTCAAACACTATATTGACAGCTAGAAAGAAATGCGATTATGTAAACCAAATGCGTATAACGTTACTGTGAAGCCCCTCTGAGGTTAACCGAAGCTGAAGGCCGTCCAGCCTGCCGTGCATGCTTTCCCTGCCACATATTTGCGGGTAGACAGCTAGCTATTCCAAGCAGTTACAATTTGTAGATGGTACCCGTCATTTTAGTCTGCAAGGTTTATAGACTGTTCCTTAATGGTTACCAACATTGCAGAATAAAATTCAGCAGCGATTCGGTTTGTAATCACAGAATGCCTACTTAAAACAACAATCACTTTACTTGGTCCATTTCCCCGTGGGTACCTTCTCGACGCTGACGTTCGCCTCCCCGGGTTCGAGATCCCCGCCGAACCTGATTTTTTTAATTTTACTAGCTTTTTTAAGGATTTTCTATGGCAGTTCGGCTCTGTGGTCTAATCATTACCGGAACATTTTTTTTTTCATAAATTTTAATGTTTAGGAATTTTGTACATAGTACCCGCGTACGTGTTTGACCTCTTACAAGCGGTTTGCGTTCTGGCACAACGACCTGTCACACGTTGAGCCTAAGGCACGCCTCTTCAAATTTCGCAGATTGGTTCCAAGTCTCAAATTCTTTGTTCTTAGATCACGAATTCAATTCGCATTTCCTCAGGGATGGAAAGAGCTTCAACAGGAGAGTCAAGTGTGTGCTAAGAGAACACAAATGTAACTTGCTTTCTCATCTTGAATAGCGCAAAGTCATACGTATCATCAGATTATCCGCCTTAGCATTGAATATAAGCCCTAACCGTGATATTTGATATTCAAGCGAAAGTTGTCATGCATTGTTGGTAGTACGCAGCCTGCGCCACTGCACACTGTGGTGCCCGAGGGGTTGTACGACTTACGGAAACAGAGGCAGAAGTTGAACTTACTCGTTCTTTTTTCTCTGTTTTCAAACATGTACATGATGATAATTAACCTGCCAACATGCTAATGACGATTCATTAACATTCCTGAGTCATCTAGGGAACACCATCATATTCTCTTCTCTCTTCTCTAACCCTGCCCTGATATTGAGGCGCGCAATAGATCTAGTCAATCTCCTGTCAAGTTTTCCTTTTCATATGGCAAAGTATCACCGATTCAGATTTCCGAGGGCAAGAATCACGAGACCTGGTTATGCCAACTATTCTATCTAATCCGTCCCTCCAGATTACACCAGACTGGCCTGGTTTTCAAGGGCACATCTGCCGCTAGAGTCAAATGCCTCGCTAACCCATCGATTCCCCCTCATATCTTTTACTACTGAATTTCCATTATAGTTGATTTTTTATCCTGCGTATTTTTCTATCCAAGTTTATTAGCTATAGATTGTGTTCCAGAAGAAATGAGCATCTGGTAATGGGAAATATGGTTGATCTTTGCGGCTTCTAGTATTCACGGAATAACTTGACACTCCCAGGACTTATCCCTGGACCCCCGACCACGCATCCTATTCTGTACTATATCCCCTTGGCGAAAGCCCGACATGAGTTCGTCTGTGTGAAACATATCTCCTATTTCCTTGTTTTAAGGCCATATTCTTTCCAAACGGTTTGGGGGGGGGGAGGGGGGGGGTATAAACATTTCCTTATGACTACAAGACGAATTTGGCCCATCGACATTTGAAGCTGAGCTTGGTCAACTAATCAAAACAGGAGGCATAGGAATCGCTCGCCAGGCAAGCTGTGAATAAATTCCGCGGTAATTGCCCCAAAGTTTGGTCATGAATATTTACAGCAGGCTTCCAATAGTCATTTTACAATACTGACCAGTAAACCACAAAGTTTGATCCTTGACGGATCCCGAGCATTCTGGACTTGTTTCTACTCAACTGTTTCTAATTAGGCCTGCCGATGGCCTCATATGACCTTATACTACTGAACACCACGTTTCATAATTATCCAATCTAGAGAATGCTGCTTGACTGTTCAAATGAAATGCCAAAATTTACCCCCTGGGTGACCTTTTACCTAACATTTCCTGAACACCCCATATGTAGTATTGATCTATCACGATACTCGACCCATGTACAGATTGCAGATCTTCTCGGTAGGAGTACCCCCTTGACTGGTTTGAAAACTACTATTAGATACCTTGATACCTAATGCTAATACAGACTAATTTTCATCCTCATTCAATATATTTTGTACAACGCGCGACGGCTCCTACATACATTGGTCAAACTCACCCCTAGATTACTTAATACTTCGAATTCCTGAACATCCATGTGATCCATTGTTCAATATGGATGCAGACCACTGGCATGACATTCAAGACGAACCTGGGAGACGAACGCATTTTGTTCAAAATCACCATTTCGGCAAAATGAGCCCTAGATGATCGTCAACCAAATCCCTTGTATTCTCATAAATAGCCCGTAGATGACCTTCCAACTCACTTTTTAAGAAACCCCAAAAAAACCCCTAAAGCATTTGAACCCCCCCTCACTAGGGTTATCAATATGACAGACTATCATCGTGATCCATCGAAGAATGCAGTAGTGGCATCAGTTAGGATAATTTCCCAACACATGGATGGAACATACAAATAGATGGATGAGCATTATTGCAATATTACACTCTGCTACATAGCTGCCGAGATGATACGAAATTTGAAGAAATTGATGAGGTACTACGAGGGTCATTTTTCATGAAGTCAACCTCTGGCGAACTGTCGTTTTTCATTCACCGGTCCATATTGACTTGAAATTTGGAAAAACACTGCTTTTCAGCGGGCGATCATCCGATTCCCTAAAAAGTAATCTAAAAAATCAAATCAATGACCTATAGCCAGACACAAGGACAAACAGGGGATTGTACCAGCTCATTTGGGCTACATAACGCCTGAACATATCCCATTTTCCCCAACCAAACACACACCAATTCTAACCAGACCATACCAAACATACTTTTAGGTTTACCAGGATCTTCTGGCTTGGCTTGCGGTAACCTCAGGTGGTCTCGACCTCCTCCTGACCCCCAAACCAATAGGGATCGTGTACTCATTATGGGGATCAGCCATACCAAGTATGAGCTTCATCCATTTGGGTCGAAATTTATCATGCTTACAAGCTGAATTTCGTCGAGATATCTAAATTCCACCAAATATCCTTTTTTTCTTTCATTAAAATAGCCCTAGTCCATTTTCCAAGGGAACTTAGGGTCGAGGTAGTCCCTATAAAAAATGACTACACCACCAAATTTCAACCTGATCAGATCAACTATTCTTGACTCATCTGTTTACGAGTTGAGGGGGATTTTCAGACCTTCCAACCTTCGTTGACCTCAGGTGACCTTTGACCTGACCCCAGCGCAATAGGTTCAGTTACTCATCGTTGGAAACTCTCCAAGAATTGATTTTTTTTTTTCATCCAAGTGGGGTCGAGTTTATCGTATTTTAACGCCGAATAGTGGCCAACATAGCCACAAACATAATTACACAAGCGACTCATCGAAATTCAACCTGATCAGAGCAAACATTCTAACTTCCGAACTTATCGTGTTTACATTATTTCAGACCTTTAACTTAGATGACCTGGACATTGATACAAAAAACGATTAGCTCCATGTACTCATCATGGAGTACTCAAAATGGGCAAAATTCCGTTTTCCACACATCGTCTGTTTTTGACCAAAAATCATCGCAGACCTAAACCTAAACAGGACCAATTATTCTGGACTTATCGTGTAGCAAGCTTTTAGACTTTTAACCCTGTTTACCTCAGAAGACCTTTGGACTGACCTCAAAACAATAGGGATATGTACTCTCATGGGAGAACACATACCACGTTCGAGCTTCATCATTCCGGGGGGGGGGGGGGGATTTATTTACAGTGTTTACAAGCTTAAATGGGCAAAGTTAGTACAAGTTTCCTATTTTTGACAAAAAAACACTCCATGAGAAGCAACACACCAAATTTCAACCAGATCAGACCAACCATTCTGTAGTCATAGTGTTCTCGGGTTCACAAGTTTTCGACTTTGACCTCTGGTTACCCAAGATGACCTCTGAACTGACCAATGAGGCTTGAAACACCTGGATTCCACTCCCGATTCCTAGCAGCCCTGTACGACAACCGAACGACAGCTAATGGTATTCGGAGACAGAACCTTGATAACTAAGCAGGTTCAGAACTCAAGATAGAGAGGGAATTCTCATCACTCATTCTATTCATGGCTCCCCCCCCCCCCCCTTGTCGCCATTCACGACATGCGAGGAAATACCATGGGCCTATTATAAAATCCTCCATCCCCCAGGGGAATATAGACATAATTTATTAAAAGGAATTTTCAAAAGTGAAGTCGAAATAATGTTTGAAGAAGTGTAGCACTGTTTATAGAGCGTACACATGAATAAATGGTAGATACGGGTAGGCCAATATTCCTTGATCAATTCCGTCCATGGAACCAGTTTAAACAAGGCATAGAGAATTGGATGAAAGGGTCATGTTACCGAAAAACATCGAATATACGATAACAGAATCACCGTTTTCTGTTTTAAAAAATGTAGGTAAATATTTGACAAATTTCGGTTACGATTCTGGGCGAATGCTTTTAGTACAGAAAACAGTTTTTCACTGGTATCCAATGTTTGACTAAAAGCGAGTGGGTTAATTCAATTTGCAAAAGGCACTTTTTTCATATACACTTTGACTAATTTCGCATATATTAGACCCGTTAGTAGGCCTACGGCTTCTCCTCTAACGATAATAAAGCAGGGATGATAATATGAAGGAAAAAAATGTAGCAGCTACTGAATAATTGTTCCTCTACATGTCGACGCAGATCCAAAACTCTTGTTGGTTTGGAACAATGGCCCTGGACTAATACTAACGACACTAATAACCGAACGAGAGTGACACCCATAGTGTGATCGAAAAAACACAAGTCGCCCTGGAGTTCCTTTTTTCAGGCGTGATGGACTTGAATGTAAGCCGTTGTGTCTCGATCGAGGCTAAATTATAGTAGCTAACGACGCCGAGTTAAACGTATGTATCGTCACTAACGTTTCATCAAGCATTAGTTAAATACATATGAATAGTAGAAGGCCCTATACTTAGCAGTAAGGCATGTAGCTGGTGAAATTGCGTTACGACTTGGATACTGTTCACTCCGTCACGTCTGCGCACGTTCGTAGCTGCATTTGTGGGAAGCTATTGATCATGATACACTAAAGCAATGCTGCGAACATTCAATTCAAATGTCAGGCATATAACCAGCCACACTACTACGTGGTAACTAACACCCAGCGTCCTCCAAAGAAGAGCATATACTTGATAAAGATTAGAATTACACAGTTGTTGCAAGAGTATAGCTATGCCTCCTTGTCCAATGGTACACAATGGCAATGATTTGAACACAAGGGCGATTCACAAACAGTGTAGTACGTCTTGGCTGTTGGTGTAGTCTCGGCGCGATCACGGTGCGAAGACGTGTTCCTATTAGTGTCTGCGTTCGTTCACAAACAGTGCAGTACGTCTGGCTGTTGATGTAGTCTCGGCGCGATCACGGTGCGAAGACGTGTTCCTATTAGTGTCTGCGTTCGTTCACAAACAGTGCAGTACGTCTGGCTGTTGGTGTAGTCTCGGCGCGATCACGGTGCGAAGACGTGTTCCTATTAGTGTCTGCGTTCGATTGTGGAATGCTCCCAGGAAAGGTTATTAGGAATACTGACCACCATGGAAATTGTTCAAAGAAAAGCTGAAACCGCGTGTAAGTCTTGTAGACTTCAGCAGTTTTTGGATTATGGCAGATCACTCGAAATTGTCCGCAAGGGTTCAAAGGTCTTCGCTCGATTCGTAACTCTCCATTGTGACGTTAAAACTGAAATTACAGTTCAAAAAAAAGTATGGTTCGTCCCCTGTTAATTCGATTATGTCCCATCAGTTTGGGGTTCATGCAAACCTTTTCCATTTTTTTTTCTTCCAGAAATGAAACAGTTTGGGTAAAGGTTGAGAATCGAGGTGGCGAGCCCTGGCATGGTATTCAGATGAATGAGACCCATTACATTTCTGGACCCCGGCACGATTTTTCACGACTTTGGTACAATGTATGAATCGTTGGTGGGGCAATAAATGTCCAGGCACGAACTATGAACTAGATAACACCTCTATCTCTACCTCTACCTCTATCTCTACTGAACAAGGGCGCGACTCACCTTCTCCCCATCTCGCCAAATATGCATTTGCAAAGCAAAACTTTCACAGGAATAATACCTATATACGCAATACAAACTGCGGTCCATCATCGTTTACACTGGCTGGTATTGCAGGACCGAAATATCGAACATACTTTTCCAGAATCATGACTTACCCTCTCCCCATCCCATAAATTCAGAATTTGGCTGATTGTATTGATCCATCACGAAATAAGTGTCTACATTGCAAGTAATGTAGTTCTCACGAAGAGTTACCCCCCACATAGAAAAACTTGGTTACGCCTTACTGAGCTCCTCCTAAACGGAGAAGGAACAGCAGTTAGGATCGGGGCTATGCAGTTCTACCATTTCTAACATTGTTATCCTATCCCTCACTGATTAACGACGGTACATTTGTCATGTAGTAATGAGGCGAGCGATCGAAGACGATTCACTGTTCAAACAGCCGCTGGATGATCAATTACGTTCAGATTGAAAAGACCCCCACTTCACTCAATATGTCCAAGTGCAATATTTTGTCCCCTGACCAGTGCACCGTTAATTCGTCAGATGTGCCTATGTGTTCGATAAAACATGCCTAAATAGCGGAACACGGTTCACAGCGCTCGATCTGATTTCTACAGTAGTATGAAACTATTCACATAACTGTTACAGAACCTCCTAAGCTCTACTTCACGATATCTACGACTTCGAAAATCACCATCGTTCAGTATTGTAAGGAGATAAACTTAGGTTTACATATTGCCTAAAATGATCATGACCCAACTCCGTATTTATTTAAAATACGATCATTCATCTCTATCAGTAATTCCCATCATCAAAGTCCAAGAGTGAAGGCCTGTTTGCAGTTGTAATTGTCGATGAGCATCACGGAGCTGTAATCGTTATTCACACTGTTCGTGCAGCGTCGGACTACTGGTGTACCGATATGACCCCTGACACCATGTCATTATCATTGCACGGCAACTGCAGACAGGGGTGTTGTAATGAGGTCAGTAACCGCCCCCACCCGCGCCCCCACACCCCAACCCAATCTCCATTTCTGGAATATCCGAACACACCTTTGCGGAACTGCTATGTAGCCCGAAGCCTATGTCGACTGACTGTGTACTTCAAAGGAACAGTCCTCTCATATCCTGAAAAATCCGCCACTGCACTGCACCGCACTTTTCTTCCCAGTAGCCTGCTGAGGCGAACCCTGAGCTGGTTTTGTGATAATCGTTATTATATATTATTCATACATATTCCTTCCGTCACTGTCACTATTCATGCAGTGCGCCACTATAGCCGAGACTTCCAGTTCATATTTTCAGTCATACATTCGGCGAGAACGCCTAGGCGAGCGATGGTAGATTGACTGAAGTACTCGGAAATAGCCGCCGGAAGAAATAAGCAACATCGTCTTCACACGAACTACGGCAGAATACGCGAGAGTCCCCTAATACATTTTGTGTACAACGCATTGCGTCGAGGACAAAAACGTCTTAACGGAAGACTAAATTTAGGGGAGGGGAGGGAAAGCATTGAACTGATCTGAACTGAACTATAACTGCAGTGCTATACTGCTAGTAATTGTAATGACCCATGCGACTTAGACAAGTTTGCAACATTTACCACTCGTGTGAAAATCGCTACTTGGTGGAGAAGAGGCAGACGTGACAAAAAATGTTCAAATAGTTCACAATGCTCTTGTTAATAGTGTGTCGCTACTCGGTATATGAATATATTGCAATTCAATTTGCGCTGTGATTGATAGAATATGAGCTTGTTTCTTACAGCCTACCCACGCCAATTGAACCACTGACAATGCTCTTGTTAATAGTGTGTCGCTACTCGGTATATAAATATATTACAATTCAGTTTGCACTATGATTGAATGAGTATGACCTTATTTCTTAGCAGATTACCCACGCCAATTGTAACCACTGGCCACTGACCATATTTACTCTGTAACGATGCCGTCACACTATTAAACCATAACTAAAAACAACTAACCGTAATATTAGTCTACTTTTATCCGTCATTGTCCGGGATGACGGGTAAAATAGCTAATAGGTAATAACTAATACTCCCAAGTTTATACATTACATAGAAGGAGAAACAACAATTAATTTCTAATTACCGTAGGAATGGGAAGACGTTTGCCTCTGGCCACCTTAATGTTCATGTCCCATGACAAGCACCGTCGTCAATAAAATGCTGACAATAAAGATTGTGTTTATTGAGAACACCATCAACCTAATTATATCACTCACTGTGGGACGAGAGTTGCTTCCTTGCAGATATAGTTCTTATAATAAACCTACTAGATCAAAGGTAATTTGCTACGACTAAAAAAGTCTCATTCGACTTAGCTAGTTGTAACTTGACATTGGCATCATGTCGCCTGACGTGGCACTTAAGCAAACATTAAGTCAGTTGAATACTATTTTGATCCCGAGAGATACGTACCTCATGCAACGTTAGGACAATTCGTAACATCATGTCGGAAACAAGCCACGCTGCCATACTCTCATTCTATCAGCTGCTTTCGCTGCAGAAATACCTCACACGCTCTGAAGGGGGTGCGTTCTTCCTTGAACAGTCGTTGTTGTTTGTGGTTCTGTGTTCATGGGGAATCTGGCATACCAACACAGAAGAAGAAAACAGTGAGTTAAATCCGTTACTTCTTAGTCATTTCCTTGGCGCATTCTAACTTTTCAATAGGCCCAATCTTCTTTTTATAATAGTTTATTCATATTTACCTATCCATCTTTTTTGTCCGAAATGTACGCTAATCACTATTCAAGGGGACATATTTATCTGCTAATATTAATTAATTGATTTTGCTTGGAAATTAATTTGTCACACCAAATGAAAACAAATATATAAAATTGAAATTTAGAAAAAATCGTTATATAACAGATCATTATGAAACAGGTCCGATATTTCGTTTTCAGAATTACAGGAAACTCGAATGACGTGAAAACAGCCACATGTTAATTCTAAAACCTGGCTGTATTTGATTAGTTTTAATAGACATAAGATACTATAAAAATTTGATTTTAGTAATCCCCTATTTCAAGTAGAAATATGAAACATTTATCTGTCCTAAAATTTTTAGGTGTTGGTTGATAAATAATTTTTGCAATACAGTGCAATCACAAATTATTGATATTTGACAGTGATAGTTGCATAATTTATTCATCATTTCCGTGAACATAAATATTAATAATATAATGTGAATATATCGGTAATAAAGCAAACAAATATACGCTTGCTATAATCGAGCAGTTGGAAGGATACACTGAAATGAAGGAAGACCAGAGAAAAATAAATAGTTATAATAAACTTTTACACTGAGTCTGGCCACAAACCAGAGAGAAAGAAAAAAAAAACACGGGGGGGGGGCGAGAGATGTTAAAAATCTACACTCATTTTAAATGGCTTTCTAGATTTTTCTTAAATTTAACAAGTTACATGGTAGAAGTACGTATACTTGTATACTGTAATGTAGCATTTACTAGTACAGGCTCTCTACAATTCAAGTACGGGTAAGACTTCAACGGGAGCATAGTTGTATTGATTGTCTGAAATTATTTGACATTTTGAAGGTCCTCGAATATTACATTTATCAACTTAAATTTTGAAGACTTCTCTTTCGCGATAGTGATGATAAATAATGCATCACCGTATAAGAGGTTTGTTTGTAAAGTTTGGAAACAGTGCAATTAGATAACACCATACCGAAAAGTGGCCTTTGTATTGAGCAGGTTGGAAAGTGCTCTTTCAATTAGATATTTTAACGCAGCAGTTTTTCGATATGAAGTTCTAAATGTGTAATGATTGTGGAAATCGATATTCTGACGTTTAAACCCCACTTTTCTTTTCAAGCAAAAACTTGAAGGTTTTATTGGACAAACCAATCGGGAATACTTCCATCAGTCTTGCAATCTGCAATCTTCAAGTTCGGAGAATTTGTAATATTGCTATACCAAAGTTGTTAACCCGTTCTTTTTTAAATTTTTCTTTTATAGAAAAACGAGTTTCTGTCCACACACATTGGAACACTCAACTTCCAGAAATAGCAGGTTAGATAGTCATACTAACTGTTTATTGCGGTTGCATACTGTCCATTAATGTATACTGATTTTTACTCCGCCTTGATCGAACGGTGTATAAAACAGACATCAACTTGAGCAAATCTTATTCGTCTTGCAACGCCTGGGGATTAATGTAGAGTGCCGTTTGCCACTTTGCATTACGTCATGACGAGAAACCGTACCGCAGTATAATCGAAACGAATATTACATGGTGCACGCTGGAAAAGAAAAAAAGTGATGAGTTTTAACGGTTTGCTAGGATACACGAATTATCGAAAAAGTGTTTTGTACATTTCAAGCTCAGTTGAGAAAAGAGACGGAGAGGCGAGAAAATTTCCTGAATCAAGATGAGATGAATATGGAAAGGTATAGACCACTGATGACTGTTCACAAGAGGGCGCATGCCCTTATTCAACTTACAGAACCGCAGAACGAGATGAATGTTCGTATAGCTTCATTCAAATTCTTCAAAATTGAACGATCAATTCACATATATTTACAAGGTTATATAGATTCACAGATTCACAGATGTGGAATAAACCTATTTCTTCTATATATCATCGAATTATGTGATTATGTGAAGAACTTCAATATGGAATCAGTGACACAGGCGGTTTGGTAACTTACCTATTCATAGACAACTCATCGCTTCCTCTCTGCTTAGTTCAAGTCTAGCAGCTAGAATAAAATTACAAACTCGTTTCGTCATGTTATATATAATTAAATAGTGTTTCCCTTTTTTCCGAAAGCCACTCATTGCGTGCGGTATGTAACTATAATATTTGTATGTGTTGTGTTAAATGACCATTAGGACTATCTTGCACTGTAATGAATGTTTTGGTAAGTTGGGTCATTGGGTGGGAGCAGGGAGGCGAACATAATTTCGGGCTCACTGCTCGACCAATGTTGAGTTGTTGTTTTTCACTATAAATTTAATTTGGTTCCGTCCTGACCCCATTTCCTTCCCGGTCAATTTACTTTGTACTTTCTGGGTCCCTCCTGTAATAATTCTGGGTTAAAATTACCCAGATGTTCCATGGGTGTCCTTTCTGCCCATTATATGTGCTAAGCTCAGTGGCATTATTTCCGAACTTGTTCAACAGGTCCAATGATATATTCCTTCAATTTTTTATTCAATTGACAACATGAATAAACTAAATAAATTCGTGAAAACCGTTTTTCTTAGTGGTTTCAGTTTGAAAATAGCTTCCCGCTTTTCCATAACCTCTATTGGCATTGTCTTCCCTTATTTCAATAATCATGTTTTGATTTAATATTCCTTTTCCAGTCGAAAATGTGGTCATCAGCCTTTCTAGACATTTCAAAATGTGTGTACCTGATGAGTTAGATAAAGAAAAAAACATGAATGTGCTCTGAATGACCACTGGTCGAAATATATACTTTGGCTACATTCTCAGACCACCATGTTTCATTCAGCTGTCTGCCTCTGAGGATATCGATGTGGGTTGGAAGAAGTTAGGGGTGAACAATGTGCATAATGCCGAGTATTCCGTGGATTCTTCCTATCCTTTTTTTCTTCGGAAGGGAAGGTCTGCACGCTTGTGGTCGGGCCTGCTTGATCTGCGTCGGCAGACATGTGATCAAGTATACTGCTAGTAAACTATGAGAGACGCGAAGCCTCCAACTCAGTCATTACGGTCAGTAGCCTGCCATCGAGATGGATATCCTGAGAGTGCTGGTGTGATTATAGGAGGTCACACATTCACAGCACCCGAAAGGTTTTCAATTATAGTACTGAAATCCTACGAAGTGCTATATCTATAAATCACATGAGTACCATACTGGATGGTGGCATGTTCACTCGTTCAACGTGGTTAACCTACGACCTTCCATTGATTCCGTTTCAAAATATTCATAGATTCGATCTTCCCTTTTTCAAAATCTGCTCTTGTTTGTTTGTTTTTTCCTGAAATACTCTTCAAACCATTGTAACGTAACCTTATGGATGGGAATCTATTGACGGATGATCTCATTTGCGCATGGAACTTTTTCTGGTGTCGACATCATGAAGGCGGAAATGGAATCGCAAACTCGTGTAGATATACTGTGAATCGGCTAATTGTTATCATAATTGTAATCAGATTGAACTATCGCTTCCACAGAAACAGGAAGAAATACCGTGTCTTCGAACGATATAGAAACGAGTAAGCACCAGTTCTTTCATATACTGAGCGTATGCTGTGGGCTTGTGACAGTTTTCTAGGGTTGAGGTTTTCCCAGGTCGAAACACGTGACCGAGCGGAGCTTCTGGCTGGTTATGAGAGTGCCCATGATTAAGGTGTTAAGATGGGCAATTGTCTCAGAGATCACGTCGAATAGATAGACACACAGAGGGATTTTTCTGACGAGGGGGGGGGGGGGGGGGTAGAGACACAAGAGAAGCACGTCCTCACTACATAATGACCTCACTCTCATTGTTTGCATGCCTCATTCCTGTGCCCTTGGACACATGCCGCGGTAAATCGTCTACTGAGCGTGAAAGTGGTACTTGTGTTGAAATCATATTGGTCACAATAGTCAGATGGGGGGGGGGGGTCTGACAACCAGCGCCCCTCTCCTCTCTGCCTAAGCCACTAATGGACGGGTTCTATGCAAGAACAATTGTCAGTAGTCTAAATCTTGTTCTCATGTCCTTACTGACTATTTATTCCTGTCTCGCTCTGCCAGTCTTGGTTTTTATGCCCTGACAGACTATTTCTTGTTTCCAGCCTCTGGCAACTAGGTGTTGTTTTCATGCACTCACATACTTCATCGTCTGTTACATCGATGTTTTCATGCACTAATGAACTATTTCTTATTTTGACGCACTGGCAGACTACGTCTTGCACTATGCACTGAGAGACGATTTCATGTTTCATGCACTGGGAGATTATATCTCATGTCTTTGCACTGACGGACTATCTATCGTTTCCATGCACTGACAGAACGTACCTTTCCTTGTTCCCATGCACTGACATAATATACCTTCCCTTGTTTTCCATGCACTGACATAATATACCTTCCCTTGTTTTCCATGCGTTAAGCGAACATACCTTTCTTTGTTCCCATGCACTGACAGAGACATACCTTTCTTTGTTTCAATACGCTGACAGAACAAACCTTTCCTTGTTTCCATGCACCGACCGAACCTTTTTTTTTTTTCCTTCTTTTCTTTTTTTTTGCATGCACTAACAGACCTTCTGTTGTTTCCAAGAACTAACAAACCTTTTCTTGTTTATATGTTGCTGAAAAGAAATTCTTGTTTATGACTGCATATTTTTACACGTTTCAATAACTGGCCCAGTCCATTTCTTATTTCCATGCATCAACAGACTATTTCTTCTACCAACAATCTCAATATCACCGGAGTGAACATGTCACGGAATGTCGCGGGGATGCCTCTCACACAATTCTAGCGGTATATACGTCATCAAACCAGATGGGTACCCGGAACCTTTCGAGGTTTATTGTGACAATGACGTCAACGCGAGGGTCTGGACGGTAGTTATACGTATTTTCTAATAAGTCCGCACTCTCTGTTACTTCTTTGATACAACGTTGTGTCCATATCTATTTTTATTATTACTCAAGTTGTACGAAACATACATTATTGGCCTGTTATGCAAAGACAAGTTTTCAAAGACAACACACATGGTCGTCTTGATATTTGTTTTACATTGCAAGTTAGGAACAACCCCGCCACCCCATATCTCCCCGTTGAATAAGAAATGGGGGGGGGATGTCCCTTCAACCAGTAACTTCCTAATACAAGCCTTCTCAATGGTGGTGTTAATTCGTTTCTCTGTAAATGTAATCCAAAATCACACATGGTGAAATCAACAGGTACGTTGGTCAAGATCACCACTATGATAATCACCACAACTTTACGACCTCTTATAGTTCTCTATGGTATGCTGGCGTTGTCACCATGAGTAACAATTGTTAACTACAAGTTGGTATTTTAATACTTTTACGTTGTATGGTGTGAACGAACTGTACATGTATCCACGCCTGAGGATGTGGTCTTGATGAAATATAGCAGTATGGCATCTTCAAAAAGGAAGTAAATGAGTTATTAGCATTGGAGCTATCCCACAATTATTCACTTCGCCTAATATTTCCGCACACACACTGGTAAAAATGTTGACAATATCGTTGGGCAACTTCATCCTCTCTAGTCATTCAACGTCGAGTCGATGATGCCACAACTTTAGGCAGTTATGGGAAGACTACAAACTTTGGTGGGACGGATTCGGTTTCCTTTCAAGCAAAATACTGGATGGCAACGACAAACTCTCCTACATCACTAACCAAGCAGCCTATCAGCTTCGGGTGGACATTGAACTAGCCGACGGATCCTCATTTCGCGTCAGTTATAGCGAGTTTCGAATCAGTGATGAGTGGAACGGATTCGGCGTACTTTCAAGTGATGGATTTACTTCGTTTGGGCGTAAGATTCATTCACTTCCTTTCATGGCGCGCTTCGCTTTTTAACCTTTCGCTCCATCCTTCCAACATTTAATCAGTTATTCGTTAGTAGCAGTTACTGTACCTACAGGAATGCCTGATTAACTCGTCGTCTCTTGTAGTTATATGAGGTACATGAATATATTATATATAATCGATTATTATTAATCATACGATGATTCTCCGTATAAATATTCCATTCATTGAGTCCAGTCATTCATGATGACAGAGAATCAAAAGTTGTGATTGCCTAATAACGCGTGAATAACATCGAACAAATGTTGAGTCTATTTTTGTGACAAAACTTCCCGAAAACCTCACCACATCGATTATACCCTCCACTTACATTTTAAAGGGGAACAGAGAAGCGATAGGAATTGTTTAGTATTTCATTTATTCCAAACTAATCATCTGTTGATGCTATGCAGATCTCCTCTTCTTGAGGGAGCAAAAGCTGTGATCGGTATATATATGCCATAAAAAAAAAATTAGGGGTGTACAGCAAAATGTCACGTCTATTCCTTCAGATGATGCTCTCCCACATATTGCCCCCATAACATGTTTAGGAACTCTAACTGTCACGACTTGCAGGAGCCGAGTGCCTGCAGTAGTAACTGTGATACAGGAACCGAGGGATGTATCTGTCCCACAGGGTTTTTATTTGACGGGCCATGATTGCGTCACTCCCGGAGACTGCCCCTGTTATTGGTCAGAGATTGACGCAGTGATACCAGTAAGCTGTTTTATGCATGTGTTTCTCCACATAATTTCCATTATACTTGTTGTCATTATTTGTAGACAAAAGATGAGTAGGGGAATGGCCCGGGAAATTCTGCTTCCGAATTTCCACTCGCCCTAGCGGAACTCCATTACATCCATGCCTAATCCATCATATGTGGATCACGGAAACGCTTGTTATCTGGTTTCATGTTGTCCTATACTTTGGGTCGGTGTTATTGTTATAACTAATAGCACCACGAGGATTTGTCACGTGATCAAGAAGTCAAAGGATCTGAATCAGAAGAAAATGACCTCATCCCAAGTACCCGAAAAGTACAATTGTAATAACGCCTTGTTCAGGACAAGTTTGGGAATCACGCTAATACGTGAGTGATATCCAGTGATACTAGATTGGAAGAATTAAAACGTAGCGAGTGCTTATTATGTTATCGTTTGTCCTCTGTAGGATGGTCAATCAGTTATAAACGGAGACTGTACTGAAAGACGCAGTTGCACTAACAATCAACTGACCAGTGACAGAGAATATCAATGTGATGACAATGCTCAGTGCACTACTCGGGACGGTCTCCGGCAGTGTCACTGTGATAATGGATATGAGTAACGGGAAGAGTGTGACCATTATAACAGAGACTATTACGACGTGTATAACGCTGGTCATGGAGAAGACGGCATCTTTATCATCTCACCTACTGACTGGAGTGGCCCTTCGTTCAACGTACTATGCGCATGGACAACGGAGGAGGGTGGACCGTGAGTAAACCTTTTCCAATAAAATATCATTTCTTGTTTACACTTTGCTTTATCTCCGCAAAAAGTATATTCCGTCACAATCTGTAATCTTCAATGTACACCAGATTTTTGTTACCTTCATTCATTAGACAAACTCGTGCTCGCAGGTGCCTTGTTCTTTACATTTTCACCTTGGGGGCTCCCAATCCACAAGAAATGATTAGCCGCCTGTGTTATATCAAGGCGATTAGTCATTACGCGTTTCTCGTCAGTCGTCACTGGAAGCTTTCCCACGCCAGGTGAGAGTCACAGACGTTGATGAACTAGATGCTCAAATAATGCATCACTCTTCACAATATAGTCTAACGTGCCCAATTTTTTTCTTGTGTAGAATGAGAATTACTGGATCTCGTACTACAGCTAAATCAGAGAACGCAGGTGTTAATGAGTGAATTTACCATGTCACATCATAAGAACGCTTGGGCATTTGCATCGATGTGTATGGGTATATTGCAATCTAATTTGTAGTAACACATAAAATGTTATAGCTTCTTCTAACAGGTTTTCCAACGCCGTACTGGCACTGACCGAGGGGTGGACTTCTACGGTAACTGGACAAATTACAGAGAAGGTTCGGCTCGTTGACAGGAGACTTCTGGCTTGGTATAAAAACTTCACTACTTGACAAATCAGAGAAACTACAGACTACGTGTTGATATAAGGACTTCTGGAGGCTCGGCCAAGTATGCGGAATATACTTCATTCCAAACCTCAAACGAAAACAACAAATACAGGATCAGCATTCCGGCTACAGCGGGAATGAAGGTAAGAAACCCGTTCTGGCAATTCTGGAAGTATTGCCTCCATAAGTTCGTTAACGTCAGCCAAAGTTCTTACCAACAGTATCAAAAGTTTATAGTTCCAAATCTATGAATTAATTCTTATTTGTTAAAATGGCTCCAACCGGAACCGAATGTAGGCAATATATCATACATATATAAGTTGTCTTGTTCACAGAACAAATATATACAAGAATAAATACAATAGCGAATAAATACAAGGACTTGCGCTAGCCTCCCGTTTGTGAATATATGTTCATACCAGAAGGTCAGCTCATACTGCAGATACCAGATGGATGCAGGTGAAACAGAGTTCCAAAATCGAATTCAAAAGAGTTTCCGCTTAGACTGAATATGTTTTAGTGCATTTGTTATTCGCAAAATGTGTTCGCTTAATTCCACCTAGAACTTATTTGACTTGAGTGAAAAACTAGTGTTGAACTGAGTAAATACCTCTTGAGCAACATTGTTCAAGACCTGCGAACTGTGAACCAAGACGAAATGTCCCTAACAATGTAACAGTCCACAATTAAATACTACACTACTATAATAAAGCCAATGAACCCAGTCAGGTAATACCAACTATACCAATGTATGTTATGTCACGTGGAGTTGCTTCCCTTAGTTCCGTGGACTATACTGATGCTACGACATAGCGCCAGGACACATGCACAGCGCCGCGGGAGCTAAAACGTAAATCCTGAAAACCAGCAATTGTCAGACGGTCAATGATAGGTGCCTGGGGGAATTTTGCATGAAACTTGCGAACATTTTGTGAGAAGAAATATTAAAGCGATTTAAGGATAAAGAACGTAATGCTGAAATAATGTTTTTGTTTTTGTCATCACGTTTACCCATTAAAACGTATCAACAACATACAGTATGAGTATTCGCCACATGTGATCAGTTACACTGCCCTTGGTGAAACCATGATGTTGTGCTTTCAATTATTTCTCCGTTTTTAAATGGGTTCATTTCTACTCATTACAAGTTTATATAGTCGTTGTTTAGACTGATCTCAGCGTCATGATATGGCTTCATGCTATCGAGATTTGACCTATCGGTTAAATATGTGAGGAAAATTGTCGTTCACTACCAAACGACTTGCTGACGTTCGGACGTCTTAACTTCACGACGATTTCATTAGAACTGACTATAATTATCATCCACTCGTGATGGCGCTGATAAAAGCTGTGATCAGTAGCCCCCTCACCTCTGGATTGCCATGTCAATGTAAGACCGTTCTTAATGAAACGCAGAGAACAAGGAGCACACACCGCTACATACGAACAGCGCTAGGCTGACGCGGCGTATATCATCTCGACACCTCGTGGAGTAATTACCTGAACGCACGAGCAGCCAATACCATGTTTGATAATCGGTATTCGGCGTCCGCGCAAAACATTTTTTTTTGCAAATAAACCAGATACTCGAGCCACTTGGTTGCGGATTTGATTTTCCTGCCAACACGCCTCGCCAACTCTTGCAAGCATATTCACTAAACCACGTCACTACGTTGATTGGACCAGATACATGGATGGATAACTCATTTCACAAATGAAATGGATATTTTGTTCCACCGACAGTACAACATAATATATTTAATACAAACGATAGGCGAATTAAGATGAATACAACACGTATGAAATATCCTGCAAAGATATCGAAATTGGAAGATACCCGCTTACGCCGAAATTAAAATGAGAGGACAACATGAATGAGACATGAAGTACTCGACGCCGTGTGCCAGGTCTGTCAAACAAGGTCATGAAAGGCGTCCATCGTTACTTGTTCTAGTCAGCTCATCTTGTAGATTTTTAAAAATCTTGATAGGGATGCTGTTTCCTTGTGTTCTTGCTCCATACAGGTGCCGGTTTCAGTTATTCTGATGGAAAGGCTTTCAGTACGCACGACAGGGACGCTGATGAGTGTGACACTTTCAACTGCGCAGAGAAACACCGGGGAGCATGGTGGTACTCGGATAACTGGTGCAACTATCGTTATAGTAACAATCATTGTGATCAATTTCGCCTGGGGAACTCCAACTCCTTGTGTGCGGCTGGTCACCTCAACGGCCAGTACGACAGCGAGAAAGGACAGAATATTTTACTGGCACTACAGTTATAACAACTGCCCTCTCAACTCTGCGGAGATGAAGATTCGAGGGTAATGTTCAGTAGGAACAGCAACTAAGATATCCATCCTGTGCAGGCCAAGCAAACACAAGCAATAATATAGCATGAAATGTTTTGCTTGTGGAATCACGTCAAAACCATCTAGGTTTCGAATGTTATAGACATAGACAATTGAACCAATTGCAGCATTCTTCATAACTATCTGAACCGTTTGAGTTCATTGGAATAAAACTGGATGATATACCTTTGTTTAGCCGTACTTCATTTACATCATTCTTATATATAACAAGTCCGATTCTGACTTCCAACATGCAAAACAGAAGAACATAATGGAAGCTATAATGAGATAAGAGGTACGGGATGGATGGACTGGGTTTGGTTTAATATTCTGAGAAAGTATTGTGAGATGAACCAGGTGAGTACCAAGTTACTCGATTCGATATAAAAACACAGACGGCTTACTGACTTGTAGGTGAAACCAGAGACCGAAATTCACTTTTTCATTAGTTCCACTGTATATGTGAGCAGATGAACGCCTGGATCATCCTGACTAGACTAGCTATTCGTTATAAGCCTGTAACGTTGGGCAGCACAATAAAAGTTGTATTTCTCTTTTCAGAACACTATATCACACTACATAGCATTACTACAGGGAATATTCTGTCTACCCAGATTACACCGAGGAAGGTACATTGACACTAAACATTTCCAATACGTGAGAGATGATTGATGTCACGGAACGGGAAATCAGGCATGAAAGAGAAGAGCTCCTAAACAAACAAAAGATAATTTGCGAATATAGTATCTGCAGAATTATCTGCAATGTATAAGAACAACCCATGTGTATTTTTCTTTCCGTGTTTACAAACGGCGTTGCAGGGCTGTTCAGGAGGAGATCGGTCTGGTCACTTATGATGACTTAGCTATTAGGTATTCAATGTTGTACCCCTACTTTGCCAATTACGTGGTATGGAGGCCCTGAACAGCCATCTGCCATATGGCCAGCAGTGACCATGTTACTAACTACTCATTTGGCAGGTCTTGGGGTAGTTATTCACTATAATGTGAGTATGAGTAATGAGTAATGCCCCAGGCAGATAATCCACGGGTGGTTAACACAACATGTTGCAGTACACATTCGAATGTTATAGCCCTACCAAGTTGGTATATGTATTTCCATCATCATGCACTACACAACAAATACCTATTACTATGTGATCAGCCAATGTTTGCTTTTATTCAAAACATCCCCACAGTTTTCTATGGATGAACGACAGTACAAAATATAATTCGTTGTTAATCGAGTCATCACCAGAAAAAACAACGTTTCAATGTATTGTTTTCCGAATACACTATTTTACACAATAGGTCTCAACAAGTCTTCACCAAAAAAACAAAAACAGTACAGCAACTCTATATCGGAAAGTTAAACCATCACTATTTTTGGCGTTTCTGAATAGCCTTGATGATTCTAATCTGAAAATTCGCTGACACCACTGAACCTTACCTACCAGAGGGTATTGATACTACTCGAAGCGATCCTTAGACTGACAAATGTTTTGAATGCTGAATGAAAAGTGATGAATGTAGATGTTTTTTAGTGTGTTAATACCTCCCGGAATTTAACTCGTGTTTGGAGGATTCGTGGAAGAATTCTTCTTCGTGGTTTGTTATGGTATCAGGGTCATTCCCCTTCACCTTTCCGTTTGAATTACCATTGGTAGATGGAGTAGCCGGCATAGCCTGTTGAAAACATGCGTTTGACTTTGTCCACCTCGTATCAGCCTCATTCACTCTTATGTGCAGGATGACCCTTTAACCTATCGGGGATTTGCCTACACAAAAGCCCTGTACGACTCCGCAATCGGACATTCTCTCTTTTACTAAATTACGGAAAACGGCCAGCCTGCTGGGAAATTACTCTATTGGTCTGATTTGGAATTTCTAGACAACCTCTAACTAGTTTTGGCATACGTTAGATGGATATTCCTTTTTATTTCCCCATTGAAGGATTCATATATTAACTCGTGCGGCGATACCAAACAAGCCGCAATAGGCCTGCGCAGAGCTAAAACACTTGCTTCGGCTCTTTTCAGGATTCAAATGCATCAGTCTTCGATAAATTCTCATTTCGGTATTGTAAAAGTTATTGAACGTCTTCTGTGAATGAATATGACCAAAATATGGGGCGATATTCCTCGGAATCTATTCAGGGTTGCTCCCATCCATGTCAACGCCCGCGTGCTACAGATGACTGACACCTACGTCACCTGAATCGAAATGAGCAGAATCCCATTTGGCAACGAAGTCCTGCAGACGAAATGTTGGTAATATTCGACTGTAGTATATACTAAAGAGTTATAGCCCCCTCTATTTTAGGAACGGCTTCTTCATTTCGTCTGCTTTAGCAGGCTACCACCAAGCACCTAGTACAGGTGCAACACTTCCCGGATTCCATTTTCCAAATAACGTGCTGTGTGGTGATGAATGGAGTCCTTGAGTTTGTCACTCACGCATATTTATTCTGTATGAGTAACGACATCACTACTACACTCAAGTGTGTGAGAGACACCGTCTTCTTCGTAGAACAATGTGGATATCACGTGAACACAACTGTGAATTGCGAGCAATCGCAAAGACTCTAAGATACTGGCCTACCTATGAAAAAACAAATCTATCTGTTCACAATGGTTCGAATTGCTTTCCCTCCTACATCTTTTGATGGATCATGATGACACTTGGTCACATTGATGATTACCACATAATGGGGCGTATTGGAGTGTTGAAAAAATGAGGTCGAAGGTCAATTGGGGTTTCAGCAATTTCCCGAAAATACGCAAAATGCTTCTCCTCCCACAGTTTGAATCGGATGATCCTGAAGTTGGTCAGTGTTATCGGAACGATACTTCACACAGGATGTAATCTGAGGTTATCTAGAGGTCATTTAGAGGAACCCAAAGTAAAATGAAAAATGAAAGAACCTAGAGTAAAAATAGAGATCGTCCTAGAGGAACTTACCTTGGTCACATTCTTAGAGAACGTGGCAGTGAACTAACACTTCAAACTATGGAGGGGAAGGTCGAAGGGAAGAAAAGTGTCGGGCGTCAAAATAAGCAGTGGTATAACAACATAGGGGATGGACAGGTTTGCCCATGTCCCGCTCAGAACATCGTAGCTGCTTGGAAGAAGATGACCAGAAAATGCGTTAAAGTGGCAGCCAATCGTACAGAAGAACATGAAAATAGATAAACATGTCAGCAAAGTTTGCAACACTGGTTTCTACTATATTTTAAATATCGAGAAGATAGAAAAAACAAAAAAAACATATGCCTTCAAAACATGATCACTCTGGTACATTCATTCATCCATAGTCACGTGGACTAGTGTAACTGTTTGCTCTATGGAATTCCAGGGTATTTGACTCAGAGGCTGCAACGTCTGCAGAACAGTGCAGCCAGGCGTGTTGTGGTTCAATTCGGTCAAAATATTGCTTATTGTGTGAAATGCATCCATAGTCTGTCACCCCTATTTGTCTGACGACTGTGTCATTTCGTAATACAAACGCTAATACCGTGTCGTTTTTGGGCACATGCACTTTACTGTTCCGAGAACTGAACTGAAAACCTATGGCGTTCGCGCCTTTCCATCAGCCGTGCTCAAGCTCTGGAACTATCTGCCAATCACAATCAGAAGTTTCCCAACTCTTGGCCAGTCAAGTCCCATCTGCAGACTCTTGTTTTCAAGTTGGCTTTTCATTAGGATTGTACAGCGCGATTGAATACTTTGTAGATTTTAGGGCTTTATAAGTTTAATTATTATTATTATTATTATTATGGGGGAAGGGGGGGGGGGTCCGGGATTGGAGGTGGAAGGACTTTGGGGGTCAAATGGGGTTTCAAATGGGCATGCAGTTTCTCCTCTTACAGCATAGAGTCGTCGATTTTTTTTTTTTTTGGGGGGGGGGTCATGTCCAAAGTCACTTAAGGACAACGTAAGGTCACTTAAAGTCTCCAAATATTCCAAACGCGACACGACAAATGTTTCAACGACACGATTAACGGCTGTGACTTGGCTGCAAGTTGGCCATAATGGCCTATGGATTCGGGTATAGTGCAAGGTTTCCTAAGGTCAGATGAGGTCGAAGACTAAAAATCTTGCGGACATGATAACTGACCAGCGAGAATATGTGGAAATACAGCGTCCTTGTAAAATTTGTACCTGATACTGACGAAGCAGTGTTATTTTCTCAGATAGTTATAAATAGTAATTTCTTGGAAAATATTATTGGCCGTACGTGTCTTGATGAGATGGAAATATTGCTATAACATACTTTTGAAGAGGCAATATCTTCTCCTTCCGCGTCGGTGCAGTTTTCATGGCTCCACGACGGAAACTCTGCCCATTCACAGTGTAAACCAAAAGCATTCATGACACGACTTTTTTTTATGTTGACGGTTTTCGCCAGATGCTAACCAACGCCAATGCTTTCAACGCAATGCCTTTCAACGCAAACAGCTCCACGATCCTTTGAGTACATGTTGTCTTCCCCCCCCAGGCCAGTACATATGTGTGTGTCCTGTCATCTACAGACCACCTGTCAGTTTATGGGCGAAGGGCGAAACCCCTTTTCTGCTGGAATTCTACGTCAATTCCTATTTGACCCTCTGACTTTTGAATCGGTAACTACTTGTGTGTGGTTACTGTTCACCATCCACGTTGACCAGCCTCATATGCCAGGCGTGTCACAGTTTTTGGATATAATTGATTCTTATCATCAGCAACAAAACGTCACTGGAAGCACACACACACGTGGTCATACATTAGACCTGGTACTCAACGAGGCGTGGAGAACAGCTGCTTCCCTCACGCCCCTTGTTTCTTGACACGGTATAGCGGATCACCATACTGTGGTGTTCGATGTCAATACTAAATACCCTCAGCCTGATAACGACTGCGTCTGGGAGGGACTTCGAAATATTGTGACCCCGACGTTTGTTCAACTTCGGATATGAATGATGGTGTCGGAGCAATCAATATGTTGATGCCTCTGATGACGAACTGTTTGGCAGGTAGAGAACTGTTGATCAATGTGTTGACTAGACACGCACCGAGAGTCACACGCATGTCAAAACCTCACGAATGAAACACCATGCAGGATGTCCACTCAACAGCTTCGCCGAGAAAGAAGATCATGTGAACGAAAATGGAGGAAGACTAAGCTCCACGTCCATCGTCAGATCTACGAAGTCAACGTGATGAACTTTTTTTAAAAGTCTCTACGTTCCCACCACAATGTAAGACTGATTTTATAAAGTAGTTTTCTGAAGTACAAAATTCGGGGATTGACATACTCAGTGTTGAACAGTTTGATGAAACCCAATGCCTCGGTGGTGGCCACACCGACTAACCGATCTAAAAGGTGTCATCAGTTTGTCCGACTACTCTAATCGACAATATTGATATCTAACAAGGAGCTGAAAGGTTGTCATCCACACTGCACATTCCTCCGTCCTTTGCTGACAACAGCGGTCCTCTAGTAATTCACCAATTACCCTATATAACTATAGACTTGTTTCAAACTTGTCTTTCCTTCCATCCTTGGGTAAAAACAATTGAGCGCCTTGTCCTAAACCAGTTAATGACTCTTTCACTGCAAATGGCTACACGAGCATTGTCAGGTCTGCGTATAAGAAGGTCATTCCACTGAAACTGCCCTTTTTTCAAAGGTCCCCATACCGACTTGCCTGCAAGCCGATAAAAACGCGGCTGTTCTCCTGGCACTATTTGACTTGAGCTCTGCGTTTGGTGCCATTGATCATGGCTATATGGGTTGGAACCCTTCATGCTATTGGCATTCATTGAAAGTTATAAAGTTTTTTCCATCTTACCTTGAAAATCGTGAGCAACTTGTCAGTTATCCGACGGGATCTCCGGGACCGCCATGCCTGTAAACAAAGGGGTGCCACAGGGATTTGTGCTCGGCCCTGTTTTGTTTTCGATCCACACGATGCCTATTCATCAATCAGATAGTTCAGAGATATCCGATCAGTTACTATTATCATCCTAGTCCTGAACAAACTTTTTTTTTTAGGTCGTTATTGCAGAAAATGCAAGGCTTGTATTATATATAATTTGGTATTGTAGAGCCTACGCCACACAGGGGGATATTACGTTATGATTAGGGGGACAAGAAACCTTTCGACAACCATTTCTCTACTTATTCACCAATAAACTTATATATTACATTTTTGGATTACGTGTTAGGCAATGGGTGTCGTACGCTCTATCGGAACACAATGCCATAATTCTTGTGTTTTGAAAGTGATGGATTCCGTCTGCCAATTATTTTCGTGTGTCAGAGGGGTGTTCGTCAAGGTCCGCCCTTGAGGCCCAACCGGTTTTATTATTTTGTCCCGAGATGTTTATTACTATGACTATCTATCATAACTCCAATACCATAATCGTGGTAAGTTTCAATTCGAAATAACAGCGGGAAAAAAAATCACGTACTGCTGTGTTCCACATGAACGATCCGGGAAACAGTGGTTTAAATATGATCGTATTCCCTTTCGCAAAAACAATTAAAACAACTTGTGGTTGTAACTGATAATGCCATCGACCTTCAATGTTTGTTGCAGTATTGCGCTTGAAAAATATCCGTGGGCGCCATTCCACTGTACTTTTTGCGAAGGAACGTTAATACAACTATAACTTCACTCATTTGTGATGCTCGGGCATTTTCAACTACTATTACTATTACCTAATGTAAGCAGTTCGGGACGAAAAATCCAATGTTTTCAATTTCGTTTCATTCATGGTCTTTCGGGAGTCAATGAATTCCATTTCAAAATAAAGTTGATTGATTTTCCCCGATGCACTTTTTGTCTTAACGGAGTCATTGGATCATTTATTGTTGGAGTGTCCCGCTGCGGCTGCGTTTTTGGAAGATGTGTGCATTTTTTTGTTTGGAGGAACTTACTCAATTACTTAAAATTTAGCCCGATTCGGTTGTTTTAGAAAATATAGAGCATCCTATCAATCCCTTCATTCTTCATGTGAAATATTTGATATTTTCGTGTAAAAATGTAGGAAAAAAGCACTGATTGTGGTTCACTTTTCTCATAAATTTAGATAATGTTTAGATAAATTTTTTTTCTTCTACATACGAAGAATTTACCCTCAGTCATATTATTTCCGAGAATTGTTTTCATAAATTTAATGGGTTTTACCCAGTTATATAGCAAGACGATGTGTGATTTATTATGTCACAGTAGTAATAAAATGAGATGATTTTTTTCATTATTAAGTGTCCTGTGTTAAAATACGACTTTCATGGCCCTAGCATTTATTGGGAAAACTTGTGATCACTGTTCGAACTACGTGTCATTGTACGCAAAACTAAAAAGGTTCAGCAGTCTGAGCAGAGTATATCCAGTTATAATCCCAAATTTCGCAAAATGAAAGCAGTTTGCGACCAGAATGCAGTCTTCGTTAACATCATTAACAAATTAATGAGATACTCATTAACGAATCACTGCATGTATTCCATCCCAAGTAGCACCTTGATTTGAAAGAATATGACCTGTCGGGTACAAATAGGTTTAGGGATAGATAAACCATTATTATATATAAACACATAGTATATATCGGGAGATGTACTAAAGAGTCCCACAATAGTCGTTGTGAGTTATTGGGATGTGTGTTTTGGTAATGAGCAATGTTTCGATATAATACCCACTGCTTTAGTGAATTACATTCTACCTCTCTTCTTCAATCTGCTGCAGGCACAGTTGCGTGGGACATCCAGTGTATAAATACTTATATGGCTTATTAGGGGGTGCATTGTTTCAAGTTAGTAATGATTCATCAGTTAGGATTTTCGAACTAACCATGTGTGTGAAAATCGTGTTTCGTCGCTGTTCTAGCTGCAACTGCCATAGTAAGAGAAGAGCTTCACTGGTTTGTCTTGTACAAGATTTGGGAGTTTTCCAAGGGACGATGAATCTGAAGATGTCTTAATGTTGATCGCCGCAACCCTTCGGCGTTCGGCATCAACCTCCGACGTACGTAATTGCAGAGAGTCCACCCAATCCACGGAGGTTTTCTAACTGAAACTATCAAACATCATTCCGCTTAATATTCCTTATTTCTCCTCTCAGACGAACAGGCTATGTCACTCCCGACCGATGGTGACGCCAGGACTTTACGACCAGAACTCGAGTGCAACGTCGGAAGCAGATTTCCCAGCCCTTTATTAGCGCGAACATTATCCCTACGTCAAAAAAATTAATTGTTTCGTGAGTAACGTGTAATTAGTTAATTACTGGCAGTAGTAGTTTCTACCTAAATTGCGTGGATACATTCCAATTCGACATTGTATATTCTTTTATAAAAAGTTGTAGGGGAAGAGTTCAATGGGACCCGTGTGGAGTTGTAAACGAGATTAGTGCCTTGCGTGATTATTGTTTCGGAGAATTGCTGGCCTCCGCAATCTGATTGTTCGCTGCAGTAGACATAATAATCAAACAGCGATGTAGACTGAATATGACAAGTTTAGATTGATAAATTGGGGCAGTTGCTATTGTGACATATTATGGGCTAACATATTGGTTCAAGAAATATCGAACAATAACGAACGTTGGCAAAAGATCGGCCCCATATTGAACAACTGGTTTTTTATGGCTTTCCGTTTTCACCTGGCAGCCTGACCGACCCTACAAAACAAACGGATCCCGACAAATGTACAGACAACGTGACAGAGGCAGTTACAGCCACACAGGACAGTGCGTATACCTCCACCATTACATGTAACGTCATCATGTCACTTCAAAATTCATCCGAGTACACTAAATATGATTTCGTTTAGGATGAATTTCTGTAAATGAAACCGATAAGTCGTCTAAGTCGTTATGGGTGTGTGCAGTCATGGCAGACCATGGCAGAGACTCGGCCCAATTACTGTTCGTCATACAACCTGGAATAGTAATTCGAGAGTGGCATATACTAGTTCGGTAAACGTCCAACTACAATCTGTGTGAAAGTTCGTATGAATACGGAGAAGAGGGACATCCCCTCTCAAGACGCCAAACGGGCAAGCTTGAACGAGTTGCCAATGAAATGAAATATATTTATCAAAAATATTATTATAAAATTCAATTGGTGCGACACAAGTATTGGGCCACCAAAGAGTCCAGAAAAAGACGTAACGCAGTCCTCCACGAAATTTTCGCCACTTCGTTCTCTCAAACGGATTTGCTACAATTTAGCAATCTTTCCAACAGACGAAGTTTTTGAAATGTCACAAAATGTTGCTGTCATAACCCTATTCCCACTACAATTAATGGTATAAAACCTGGATCGTATAGTACTGCTTTGTGATTGGATGCTCCAGTTCCGCCGTGGAAGCTACTATAACGGGTGATCCAGTATTTGCAACATCGTTTGGCGAGCAAAACCGCCTGTCGAATATTCTAATGATACCACTGTCACATACATGTTAAGAATCCCAGTGAAACCCAATTATCGAATCGTTAACAATCGTAGTTCAATGAGATAAACCCACCTGCCTAGACTCTTTTTTAAGAGCCCCTTGGCTGCAGTATCTGTGCGTATATTCATCGAGCATTGCAGCAGAATGTTTGGGGAAACTGGACTAATATCCTCGATGAAACGTACAGTACCCTATGATTCCGAAATGCTCCAAATTGTTTTCAGCACAGTATAATTGCTCTTTTTTGGTATTTTTCAACTACATGGTTCAGTCACTACTTCCATTGAGAGATATTCCGAAGTAATTAACAATTTGTGCACACAGTTTACTGAGAAGCCACTGTTGTGCCAAACTGCCTAGCTAGCGACGGAACGACCCCGTACCTTATTGAAGCTCGTATGCTTTGTTTGCCGTCGTCTGATGTTTTTGTTGGGTTTCGGGGTGTGGTAAGGATGAGCCGCAGTAACTTCACAATAAACCTCACCCTGATTACTAGGCCTAGTGGATGTATCCAAGGAACACAGTAGAATGTTTCGAGCCAACATAATTTTATTCATTGACGAATTATAACACTTTCTGTGGTTTGCCGGTTACCCGTAGAAGCAAATGATAAAAACAGGCATTCAGTAGCGACGAGTTTAAATGAGGTGAGAGTCCTACGGCGTAAAAGTCAATGCTTAACATCAATGCCGAACAGAATTGGAAACGTTATAAAACTTCTTGAGCATGTATCTAAACTACCCGGAGGTTCCGAAATACTATTATTTATGTCGCAAATATTCCATCAATTTCGCCTATTCTATTCCTTCCTAAAACCACATCGACATCTAAGGTCTGTAAAGTATTTACATTTCGTGCAACAGTTGACGAAGAGCCGCCCTGTTGTGGCAATGTGGCCCAGCTATTAAACGAACACACCTTAAGTACTGAGGAATGAGAGTCACTTCACAGACTGGACAACAAACTGATTGATTTCGGAATGGCAACCCTTGTTCACCTCACACGCTCTCATATTCGAGAGTTCTTCACAATTGGGACCACTGAAGTGTGCATGCCTTCAAGATCCGGTGGTGTTTAGAGAATGATATCAATTTTCTCAGTGATGTCGATCAGAAACGGGAACACAACTGTTCAGTAGCCACGCAAGCCTATTCTTTGGTTGCCGTAGTTCTGATATGTTTTTTTGCTTTTTTATGGTAATGAAGAGATGCTGGTTACCTTACCTGGGACGGATAATCAGATATTGATCAACTCAACCTACTGTTTTATGACGGCTTTTCCAAGTTGTAGAGTGCTATCCTGTACGTTTTAGCAACGCACTTTATCATCCAGTGGCAGAAGCTTAGTGTTTTTCCCTCGGGCCGCTAACACCATTATTTTTTTTCCAAACTAAGAAGTTGTCTCATGTGCGCCGTGCATGCTGTCACTTGAGCACCACGTGTGCGGATGGTCTCTCGTGTTTATCTGTCTTTACAGGTTTCAACAAACATTAGACGGTGATGTGTGCTTGAGCGGGACTGTGGATGTTACGTCCCACAAGAACGAACCTTGGTGAAGGTGGGCATTTATGCTACATCTTGATGAAACCTTCGTAAATTAATTGTTTTATTTTTGTTCCCATTATGAGCATCGCTCGGCGGGTCCTAACGCATTTAAAGTGTCGTGAATCCTTTATAGCAATTGATAGTATATCGGTATTCTATATTCGTCTTTCCAGGACAAATAAACATATGCTAACAACGATTGCCCTAGGATACCCACCTGCCTTCACGGACAGCTTACAGAGACAATTTATGAATGTAGCACAAACGCAGCGTTCGATGAGAGAGAAGGAGAGAAGAAAAGTGTGGCATGGAAGGATATTTTGGAGATGGGGTGATATCAGTGGCATTCCAACATATTGCCTGAAGTATACAATGCTGGTTCCCAGAGCAGTGGTGTTTACACTATCAAGCCCACTGACTGGCCGGGAACATATTTTGATGTGTACTGTAACATGACTGACGGAGGAGGGGATCTGGGATGAATATGATATTGAAATCATAAATCGAAATGTTGCTAAAGAAGAAAAAAAAAAACCTGACGCCATATCACATTTCTTTCACAAAGAGAGTAATGTACACATACGGATCAGCCGCGTTAGTTCCCCACAGCAGGTTTCTCTTTCCTCTAGGTTCTTCTAGCGACGTACGTATAGGAGGAGATTCGATTTCTATCTGAGGTGGAATGGGGGCCCAAATGGAACAAAAGAAGGGTTTTGGTGACGTCAGAGCATGAAAACATTGGCTGGGAAATGAACAGCTTTACTACCTAACTAATCGAGGCCGCTATCAAATACGGATTGATTTGGTGGATAGAAATGGAGCTCCATACTGGGCCAGGTTTCAATTTTTTCCGCATCAACGACGAGTCTGACACCTATCGCCTGTCTGATGTGCGGATTATACAGCCGGAACTGCAGGTCGGTATAGATTTTCTGACGACGCTCTATTACGACAGGTTTGTCTGAAAACTAACCTAGAAATAATTATTTTCGTAGCCTGAAAATAACAGACTCTTATTCAGTTATTCAGCCTAATTTTTACAATAGACTACAGGCTGTTGAACTCATATTAAAACTGATGTATGATGTTTTCTTTAATATATTTTGTTACATTAGTATAACCTAGAACTAACGATGAATTACTTGTAGTTCGGATGCCAATATATTATATAATTGTCCATATGGAAATGTTTGCAACATGACTTGTTGTCAGTCCCATTAACTAAGGTTCTGGTCCGGCTATGCTATGCAGAAAAGTGTTTTCACCAGAATAATTATGTACTAGCTGTAGCAGCCTTGTCACAACAATTCCTCTGATCTACTGTTCCGTGAGATAGGAATACCCCCCCAATAGTGTCAGTCTGTCCTAGGTAGTGAATAGACACAAATGATCTCTCCCTGTGCCAATGAGGCAAACTGAAACAGTATTCTTCACGGGGGTACAGCGTAGTAGTATATTGTCCTCTACAGGCTAACATCTGCACTAGACCACAGATGCAAGAACAAATCCGATCAATATGAAAACGCTACATGCCATATTATTACATAGAACAGGCCTGTCATGGTTACCGCCTTAAAAACATACGTGGTAGGACACTGTCCCGAGTCTGTACAGCCGTCTCTGTTTATTCGCTCATTATCGCATTCACCTAGCAGTCAATGAACGGTATGTTCAGTTTGGACAACACATCCATTGAAGCATGATTAATTAAGGACCGAAAATATGCAATTCGCCTGTAATCTACAATTTGAACAGATTGTCCCTTAAAGCATCTACCATTGTATTCCAATCCTTGTGGCCCCAAGGTTCCACTATTCAATGATATCCACTGTCCTAGATCTTGGCAATCTACCTAATCTGCATGAGAAGTGGCGTTTGCAGTTTTGAACATGATAGCTCATTCATTGTCATCCTGACACCTTTGACTATTAGGTAGTCAACGATCACCCATCAGTCAATAAAAAACAATGCGACCAAGGTGTCAAGACCAGCGCCATCAGCACAAACATTTGCTGTCCAAAAGAAGCGACAATGCAGACGGCCATGCTCTAGCTTATCACGAGGGTTACCAGTTCAGCACCAAGAACCGTGACACGATGTAGTCGTGATCACTGCGCACACAGATACGTCAGTCATGGGTACAAGAGTTGCTATTGTTTCTAACCTCAACGGCAACTACCAAGCCCCGACTGACAGTCATCGCCAGTATTCATTTGGTGCTTTGCAATTTACCTGTCAGATATACATCGAACACAGAGATTGGCAAAGCGAATATGAAGGAAAAATATGTCCGATAATTTGTGAACGGACCTAAAAGGAAACGATAGATATTTTATTCAACGAATGGATTTGCTGTAGGTCATATATAAAACGTAATTACATTGAACCTAGATGAGACCCATGTTTAATTCAGCAGCAAGACAAGTTTCTTCGTGGTACTCTGTAATTGATCGAGCCCGGTCTTTCCAGTGAAAAACACGTGGTTGTGGTCCATTTTGGCACTAGCTCAACCTATCCCAGATCATGGAGCGTGCATGACACGAAGTTTCATTGATGACGATGATGATGATAATGATATTACGATGATTTCATTATTATTAGTAGTATAAAGCACATTGCACTGAGCTCAATGCGCTGAATGGAACGATGAGGTAGAACAATAATCAAACCATAGACTTTCTGGAAGGAACTTCCATGACAACTAGGACTCAATTCCTTAGTGCGTCTGTATTGACTTTCATAGAACCGCATGTCGAATACTTTAAGCGATTTGTATCACTGAAAGGCACAACTATGAAAAAACACATAATTCGAGTGCATACACATTGCGCGGCCTTGGGTGAAAAAGGAAGGAGGTATTCCTTTCTGATATACACAGGGCACTATAATTAAATAAAGAATTGATTAGTACAATAGCAATAGGGGAAAAAGCTTTCATGTACAATTGGTGGGCTCTACTTGCCATGCATGGCCGCGAGTCTACTTACTACCTACCTACAGTAGAGTTCTAGCTCGTCGTTTTCGATCAATTGTAGTCTAGTCCGTAGCGTGCAGTGATTAGAGGTGAATACGCATGTGCAGACTGTGCTGCGATCTTACCGGATTATGTCAGAGAAAGAGTAATTCGGAACACCGTTCAAATATCGTTCACGTAGTACACATGTCAGTACAGTGAAAAGTAATTACTGTCATTCGGCACTGGGACATTACTTTTTCTGACTAAGGGATGAACTCTCTACAGTGGTACCTCAAGATGCCTTGATGCCAATACACATTCCTTCAATTTATTTTTAGTGACTAGCATCACAGGTTTAGGCAATCGCGCCACCCATTTTTGAAATTCGTGTCCGTATGTTTTTCAAACCTTGAATCCTATGGCTCCACCTTACCGCCTTATGGCAGTTCTCAACATTAGACTCAACTGGGTTCGTAACATGAAATGAAGGTGGCGGAGGTTCTGACCACAATTCACCCCAAAATCGCTAAACTCGAGCTGAACGTGTGCCTAGCCTTCCCGGCACAAAAAAAAAAAAAAAAAAAAAAAACAAAAAAAAAACTTTATTACGGTACCAAAGAACGGTACCAACGCGATTTACAGATAATGTCACAGAGCACGTATTCGATAAAGCTGGTGGCGTTACAGCGCGGTTCCAAGTATCGCCTACAGGAAATAATAATAGGGGGCTGGATTCGTTATAACAAAGTCTGCTCGGAAAGGTTGCAATCGTATTTACAGTCTGTGAGACAAGCTGATATGTTCTAGGATATGTCTTGCCCCCCAGGCCTGTATTTAACCGTCTTTTTGCTGTTCCGTTGTTGTTAAGCGTTTATTCTGTTAATGTCACCCGGCTGAGGAAGGTCCCGGGGGACCGAAAATTTCCGAAATATATATATAGTTCAGTTACCATGTGTCAACATGGCTTATTATTTGTGAGCTCAGCAATTTTTGTTAGTTATTGGAGTACACGTGGGACATATATATAATACACGTGGATATATATATAATATATATATAAGATATATATATAATATATTCATATATATATATATATATTACTAAATGATATATATATATATATCATATATTATAATATATATATATTAGATATATATATATATGATAATATATATATAGAATTAGTATATATATATATTATATATAATATTATTATATATATATATATATATATATATAATTATTAAAACGCACGTACCTTCGCCAAGGGTACCTTCCCCGTTGAAGTGACCATGCAACATGAACTACTTGACTCAACATTGACTGTAAATCCCCCCACCACTTCCATTTTGCCTTGTGATTCCTTGCTAAATCCATGTACCAAACGATGAATATATTGATTGTTAGTTTTACAAGGCAAATGACCTTCGAGAGTGTAGAGGACCTGACCAGCACCTCCACCCTTCAACGGGATGTCAAGCTTCGACGGCAAGGTTGAAACTGGGTTGTCTCAGGGCTCCATTCCATCTATGCCACTTCGCACCAAAGTCGACCTTCAGTTACGGGGATTTGGAGCAGGTACGTGGTCTTGGTTCCATTCAAAATGAGTTCAGGGTCACATGGGGTCTTTCAATGCATATGATTTGCATAATTTTATCCACAATTCGTTTCAAAATCTATGGAACTTGGTATAGGTTCACCTCGGTCCCAGAAATGACCATAGATTGGTGGTCAACGGAGGGTCACTCAATGGCCTGATTGCATATTTTAGCCAAATTCCATTGTTTACATTTTTCTTTCGCTCTTTGACCTTTATGATCAGGTTAGGGACATACTAAATTGCGAAAGAGACCAACACTGAGAGGAAGACTAGCGGTTCATGATTCCAAATAGGTGAACAGAGAAGAGTGCATTTCAATTCCCCTTTTCCATGTCGGGTACTTGGAAGGAACTCCTTGAAGATGATCGTCTCTTGAATCTGAAAAGAGTGGGACATGGGTAGGAGCCTACAGCCATTTGTCGACCCACCTCCACTACTCACTGCTGCTTCTGTTCACACTGACAAAGATGAGGTCATCACACCGGAGCCAGTTCAAGGAGTGGGCATCATCGGTCGCGATGTTGACCGATGACGAAATTGGACACAAGTTTATGACTCAATTGTATATTGTAGGCTCAATTTTGAGGGATTTAGACCAAATTGGAACCCTTGAAGACCCGTGTTTTTTCGATGGCGTTTGGGGTTGTGGTCACAGAGTGTGATACACAGTCATCTAATGCCTCAGAGAAAAAGATGGTAAACAGCATAAAGGTACAATCAAGGCCCATATAGCAAATAATAGCAATAGGACACATTCGTCTATGGACATGTTGCCACCCGTGACCATCACAAATATATATATAGAGATATATATATATATATATATATATATATATATATATATATTCTATATAGATATACTAATATATCTATATATATATAATATATATATATATCTATATATATATATATATAGATATATATATATATATATATATATATATTATACGATAATATATATATATATATATATATATTATATTATATATTATATATATATATATATATATATATATATATCTATATATATAATATATATATATATATATATATTATAATATATATATATATATATATATATATATATATTATATAACTCTTGTCATTGTAAAAGTTTGCGAAAGAACAAAGTAGGAATAAGGAGGTACGATGTGATTTATAAATTTTGGTATAAATATATTAACAATAATATTATTATATATATAGTTTAGTTGTCAACGTGGAAGGGCCAAAGTGACCACAGAATGCAAAAACTTGCCCCCCGGTAATGGAGATATCTTTCCAGGTTAGAGTCAATTCCATGTGGTTTCGAAAAGTTGTATATGTTATCAACTTGTCATCGTATGCTGCTGCAACAGATTAGATGTGGTGATGATGAAACTGTAGGCGCTTTAGATGATCAGGTTCACTGAACACATCCGCTATATTAGGGCAAAATGACAGAGATCCCGTCGACCGACATTTAGCCTCCCCTTCTCGTGCGTTATTAGTGACATTCGGGTGACTGAAGCCATCTTAATACACGACACCGCATAGCGGACCAGAACATAAAATCATTTTCAAACTCGGAACAATGCAACCAGATGGACTAAATTGTAAATTTGACGCTTCCAGTCTCTGAACATTTTCTAACAGTTTCAATCGGCTTTTTAAGGATCATTTTATGGACCTCGCAGTTTGATTCTACGGCCCCGTTTTTTTGGTTTGCAGTTGAATAGTTTCTTTTTCTATAGCGGTGCTTGCGTGTGTCCTTGGCGTCTGGTATTTTTATATCGTTACTTGTTCAAAGGGTTTGTAACCCGAAACGTTGTTTTGCTAATGTGTTCTTTAGGAAAATGTAAACCAGTTTGATCCGTATAAATCCTCGTTTATTCAGGCCTATATACACATTTGCAAATTGGGAGAACACTTTGAATCGATGGAACACGTCTGCCACCATGCATCCAAAAAAACCACGATAGAGACAATATTTGGACCGATGGATAGTCGAGTCAAAGGTAACGTCCGTTCCCCCATACGCAGCGGGGGGGCGTGGCGGCAAAGCTCTTTATAAGAGACGGCGCGCGAAGCTCCTGCTAAGTTTCCCGAGTTCCGTGCGATCGAGAGGAGGTCGGGGCAGGCATCTCGTGTACGCGCTAAAGTAGTCGTCGTGCGTGAACACAACATACACACATACTGGCATGAATGACACAGATTCCCCGACTTCGCAAGGGAAAAACACAAACTGGCATGTGTGTCACACACTCCTTATTAGATTGCCCATTCTTGTCTGCTTAATGAAAAATCATTGATGTATAAGATGACAAAGACAGCATTTGTAAATCGCTGCTACTGCGAGGTTGTAGCGCGGTACAGTAGCTGCGTCACTAAAACGGAAAAGAGTCTTAAGATACGCCTAAACATGGCCAAAAAAGGCTCCTACTGGCAATCTATTCCACATGAAGGAAGCCACCCTAGAGGGACCCTGTTAGCCTGAGCAGTGAGTTTCATGTATGCCTGCTCGTTGAGTCGGTGGTATGCAGAAGCGGGCGTTAGTTAAGTTCTTAAGGGCAGCGTGGTGTGTTCAGGTTGATTGTAAATTAGAACTAAAAAATAAATCGTCTATAATATTGAGAGTTATTCATTTGGTTGCAAAACCTGAACATCCAGTGACATCCACAGAGTTTCAGCGAAAAAAAACGATGGTCACATCATGAACTAGGGCTGATTCCATCTACTAGATGCCATTTTCAAATTGATAGGGACAAAATGTATCCGCCGTAGTACGCCGTTTTTTTTTCAGTGCTTAGATGTTGAATGAATCCAAATAACTTGCCTAATTATCAACAGTTCTTCTTATAAGGTCTCCCAGAGATGGTTGATAATAAATCAGAGAGAGTAACTTCCCAATGAGCTCTATCGAGACCGTTTGGAGCCCGGAAAACCACCAGTTGTGGTTTACGGAGTGATACACATGTCAGGGCAAAACTAAAAGTTATCAGGAGTTCTATTTTTTTTTGACACGATTTTTACTGGAATGTGTGTGTGGTAAAATTGCGATTGAGATTCACGAGATAGAGGAGATGATGGAACATAAGTCAATGCGAGGAAAACGGAAATGTTAAAATTCATTTCGAAATCATCCCCCTTTTTTTTTTTTTTTTACAGAGATTATAATAAGCACCTCACTATACACATTGTTGGAATCAATGTGTTGCCTCATGCAAACCTGATTGCGAGTTCGGAAAGCCCATTGGAAGCCGGAGGGGATTTTCCGCAGTGCGGTGGAAAGGCATGTCTCCGAAAACTGTCCCACGCACCCACGTGTTAAATCTTGTGAGGGGACTTTGTGAAGAGTAGTGAGCGCTGTATGTGGCTACCTATGGGAGTCCCCCGGGGAGGACACGATGAAGTGACGGACTGAAATAGTGCGGTCATGAGGCGACAAAGCCAGAAATGCGTGCTATAGCTATCTAGTACACTCAAGGAAAATGTCTGTTCAATATACTAGATTGCCTGATCAAAATATGTTCCATTAGAATCTGATCAAGTTGAAGTAAATTTCTTGTATTCCTTACTAGAAATTATTCAAATGGGGTGTAGGGACTCTGAGCGATAATAGGGTAATCTGATCATAGTGCTGATTGGTCTACAACTGTCACTGTGCTCGTTGGAGCGCCCATATGGTGGATCATCCGGCGGCCGGCCGCCGTGCACGTACGTACGTGCCGCGGTGATTGGGCAGCGAAGTTCACGTCACCTGATCTTGATGGATCCGTTCGTAGGTGAAAAGCTTTACGATGGGGGGCTAGAGGAAGTTCATTCCATTTTTGAAGGTTACGATAGTATCTGAGTCAATAAAGTAAATCAATTTAGACTAGAAAAGTCAAATTTATGGACTTGATGGAATGAGGTATAAAGTAGCGTAATGCGCGTGTACGCCTACGTTATGTGCTTGTTATAGCCGGAACATTGAAAGAACATGGGCCTATTTCTAAAGTTAGGCCTAACGTTACTTGAGGATTAATGGGGAAAAATCGTCACGGCCTCAGTCTGGTAGTTTGGTTCCAAACCCAAATATTGTGTCAAAAATTGAATGACGATTGGATTAACGACATTCATGAAAGGTCATCTTCGTTTGTGGAATGAAAAAAATGGCTTTGAAGTTGAGTGTCAAAAACCGACATAACCCCTAAACTATCGCTAGGCTAGGCCTAATTCTAACCCTTAAAGTACCCCACACCCCCAATTCCTGGACAATATTTCATACAGCAACGGTACACATGCGGTAGGCTATAATATTATGCAATCTGAAAATCTGGCCAGAGTGATTGCGGGCCATTCATGACAAGGGTTGGGTCCTGATATGCTAATTTTTCAATTCAGTGTGAGGTGTCAATTTCATATTCTACGAAGCAGCAATTTAGGTATAATTTTGTTTTCTTTTGTTTTTGTTGCCATATGATTGTCGTCCATGAACTACTGATACAGGTATGTTAGGTAGGACATGTTACACATAAAAGAAAATAACCACTAAATTAACTGCAAAGGTTTTTTGTTTTAAGAAGGCGGATTGAAAGAAATGTGTATTTTCAGGCCAAACAGTTGCATGGGCTGTCCGTTTATTTATATTCTTGTGTAATTCTTCATTCATTCTTCGATTATGGAATTAAATGCAACTTTTTTTTAATATTCAGGTGTGACTTACTTGACACAAATACTGAGAAAGCTCCATTCAGTTTAAGGTTGAAAATAGAGAAAGAATGGACATTCAAATGCAAAGGTAGGAGGAGTAGTTACAACAACCTGCCATAACTTCAAAAAATTTCAAACAAGTCACTTCATAATTAAATGGTTTAATGTGCTGAATTACGTGACGTTCACGTAAGTCACAAAGGTAGTGTGACTTACGTGACAGATTAGGAATGGTTTTTGCACTGTTTTCAAAAACATGGAATAGACTAAGACCGGTAGGATTGCAGCTAAACAGAAGCAAGTGGATCCATGACTACAGGCATTGATCACATTATCATAAAGTCAAAGCATAGAGTATCTGCTGTGAACAAAATTTGATTGCTTTAACTGCAGGCTGTTTTACACATATAATTTCTATGAGTCAACATAAATGCCCTGTTATGATGTGAGGTTTTCATAGTGCAAAAATGGGCAAATCAAGGTTACCGAATATCGCAAGAAGGCTATGGTTTGTACGCTGCCCAAAGACGACGAGGATTGTCCACGGTTCGGAAGAATCCGACGCGTTCTTGCATTTAACTCAGCTGTGACGTGGATGTTGGAGCGTGGCATACAGTTGATGTTGAAAGCATACCATGAACATATTGTTCAACCAATGAATGCACAAGTGTGCCTTCTCTAAAATAGAGACTTGTTGACTTCCATCCACTGCAGGTCCAAATCAATACTACAGAAAGGCTGTAGCTGTTCTGTATCAATCAGCGCTATGTTCTGTAGAGTAGGGGTACGGAGATGCTACATCATGCCCATCATCCAGAATAACAGACTAGTAGCATACCAGACCGGGGGCTACGTTTCATCTTTACCAGCTGGATACATATGACTGATTCTACATATCATGATCAAGAAAAGTACCTTAATACCATATAACATTCCTTGTCCCAGCCTGCCCACACAGTATGTTTCACACAACAGTGCCGTATATATGCATGCATTGTTCAAGCTCCTGTTGCTGCTATGTTCTTGTTGGTCGTGTTTTCAAGTCCCGCTGTAAACATATGTTTTTTCTGCTAAAAAACTCATGTTATGATGGCTGTTAACCGAGATTGGGCACCAAGGTTGTTGGACCTCTGGACTATTTTGGTCAAGGTCCAAATCTTAATCAGGAATAGGTAGAGGTTGGCACCGGAGTCTCCCTTAAGCGGGTCCCAAGCCTCCTCGACGAGGACCTGGGCTGGGGGACCTTTTATTTCATGCACTTCTCAAGGCCTACTATGATCGGCACAGGGGCTCCAAGGTACCATTATCTTCCTGAATTTGTTTTTTTTTTCTAGGACACAAAACAATTTTGCGTATGTGGGGGGGGGGGGCTTCCCAAGGGGAGAGGCATATGACTCCCCTGCCTCCTGTGTTGACGCCACCCTTGTTAAAGGGTTAATAACATTGGAGAATAAGTCGTAGTGTTTATTGGCAGTCAGTGTTACAGCTTGTTTTTTGTTGTGGAAAATCATCTTCGCCATAATGTGGGTGTCAATAAGCAAAAATTATCTCAGTCATCCTTGGTTCCATAAAGAAAAAAAACAATGCACGATCTTGCGTTTTCAAATTATGGATCAGTGGTCTGATTATCACCAATTTTATAGAATTGCCATGTTTCTCTCGATACAGCAGGGGGTACAGAAACGATACAGTGACAACAGATGGATTCTTGATGACCCCCCCCACTCTCTTGTGATAGTGCTTCGGCCGCCACAAGGGCATCACCTGTTTCACCGGAGTCCTCTCCACGTAGCCAGTCATCAACCAGTCAGTCATCCCAGCATCACCCAGGTCGAGTCATATCAACATCACATGGTCATTCATCACCCCCAGGACCACAAGCCCCTAGAGGGTGCCCATCTCCATCACCCTCACCATCTGCTCGAAAAGAGCCAGAGTGGATTTTGTGAGTACAATTTTTCATCTCACACAAAGCGTGACCTATTACTGCCCCTTCATCCACAACTAGTTTGTAATTCAAACACAATGTTCATTGACCACTGGGAAATCTGTGACCTAGAAAAAGTCTCGTTTCACGGTCCATGAAGGCACCTATGCCTTGCTGCACAATTTCGAAAATAACATCCTCCAAAGTGCATTAGCAGTTTCCTTAATCCAGTCATGATGCTCCGTTTTTGGGGCCGGTGCTACTTGACCCTGTTTAGGTACTGGGCCAAATGTCCTGCCTGAGGCCATATTTGACCTTATGAATTCTAGGTCAGTGGTCATTGAATGGTTACAGTTAGCTACTGCATGCAGCCTGGCAAATAACACTATTAGAAGCCATTCCCTTGAATTTGTATCAATGTTTCCTGTGTGGTGCTTCTTTCACATGTTCACCTCATAAAAAACATTGTCATTGAAGAATTAGGACAGCTAAATCCGCCATTGTGTGAAATGTTGCTAAACATGCATCTCTCTCTACGTAGAGTGAAGAATATCACTTTCTTGTAATTGAGTTATAGTTCTCATGTTTTGAGAGAGCCAATTAATGTAATACAGTACCTCCCGAATTGAACTCCCATTCGGCCCATATTCGTTCCCCGTGTGAACGACGTTCCTTCCCCCAACAATTGAATGACAAAACACAAAGAGATAAGCGGAAATCGGCCAAGTACACAAACAAGACGGTGGCGAGAGAGTTATAGTGTATCGGATTCGACTGGAGAATGTCAGCGGTTAAGATCCTAACAATAGCTGATTTAAAAGTTGAATAGCGTGAGTATAACAATGAGAACAAAGAAAGTGATCGATTGGTCCCGGCCGGTCAGCAGTGCTTGGCTGGCTTAGCTGGCTCCTACTCGCCAGCGACAATTGAACCGCCTAATAATTGGTAGGAATATAGGAGTATAGATATACTCACTATGTCAATCATATAGCAATTCAAACATTCTGTGCTGAATAAAAACATTTCAGGAGAAGATAGGCTGGTCTTTCTTCACCCCAAATGGACACAAAACACAGGGGTAAAAAAAGTCCATGTCATTCGAGAAAACTAGGAGAACGCGAGGTTAATTACACGAATGATCCATGTAGGTGCACGTTTCCCATCATAAGGCATTAAACAATCAATTTCCTTCCAGTTCTAATATTTTTGGTAGGGTGAAGTTTGAGGACAGTATTCAAACCTTAAGATTTGCTATTTTCGGAATATGGGAAAAATCATCGGTAAAAGTAGTGGTACTCCGATGAAATTAAGAATGATAACAATCAATAAATGGTCATTTGGACTCAAGCAACATGGTTTTCATATGCACTATACAAAAATTTGTGTTTCGATTTCTTTCAACTTATATGAGGGGGTGTGCTTTTTCACCTTATCTACCCTCCGTTTTTTCACCCCATCTTACATGTAATGGGTAAAGAATGAAATCAGGCAAATGTTCCAAGGGCTCCTACAGACTAACAGTACACCCAAGTAAATTTGTTGTTTTTTTTGGGACCAAATATTAGGTTCATTTATGTGATTGAGCTACCGCCCCATTGGTGCTCTTGTTATTGTGCAGAGCTCCAGCTGGTGTTGACAAACACCTTCCTTACTCTTGGTCATTCATTATGTTAGTATGTATGATGTCTAGTGACTTCAATTATGGGTCCTGGGACTAGCAAATGGAGGTCTCAAATGAGAACCATGACGAGTTGATAGCAGTCTAACATTTTTTTATTATTTTTTATCATAAACCGTTTGATGTTAATTTTTGATCGTAACTCCATTCTACATGACCTGTAAAAAGTTGAAAGTGACCGGATGGCAGAATTTTGTCACATGTTTCATTGTGGAATTGCCTCATTACCAATACCAGTTGTTTCTACATTATTTTATTTCTTGACTTGAAAGTCTAGGAATCTATACAGGCTGTGTCTGTGGTGATGCTTGGCTTGTGCACACAGTAATTTTTATATTCCACCTGACTGGATGAATGCTCATACTTGGTATGTGGACTCCCTGTATCATTAGCATCATACAGTACATGGCACATATAATTGTTTTAGGGTCAGGTCAAAATCATCTGAGGTCAATAGAGTTCAAGTCTTGAAAACCTGAATGCGAAGTCCAGAATAATTTGGCCCTATCAAGCTGAAATTAGGTATTATGCGCTTTCTAATGAAGTTTACGACAACCCTACTGGTTTTAGTGTGGATTGGGGGTCTTCCATGTTTGGAGAAACATATAGGGAAATTTGAAAATTGAAATTATAGCCTTATAAGTTTAGCTTATTATTACAGGATACCTGTACCTTTACCTGGAGCTGAGAAGATGAAGCTCATACTTGGTATGGGGGTTTCCTCATAATGAGTACATGGAGTTGACAGTGCTTAACTACACCAGGATAAGGATCATCAATGAATCACTGGCCTTCTGGTTCATATTCTGTTCAGTTTTGGTGACCAAATTATTTCACTTATCCTATTTAGACATAAGAGGAATCCTTGAGAATCACAAGATGGTGGAAAACTACTTGAAGAAAAAGGAAAGAGGCCTCCTGAGCTACAAATCCAGGAAAAGGATCGTAAATACTCTGGTGTCTCACTAATAGAGCTTCACGGGAAATTGTAAGTAAAGTCAAATTGAAAGTACTTAGCTTCGTTCACATGATTTTTGCCACATGGCAAATTTCTTCCAATGCACATTCTTGCAGACAGTAGACATCACACTAGTATTATTAGAAAATCAAAAACATCCTTCTTCTTCATTTTATTGTTTAATCTTCTGCAATTCATGGAAGAAATTTTAAATTCATTCACCATTGACCGAACCAAAGGGACCCACCTCAAGCATTTTGCTGCAAGATTTTTACAACAGAAAACACGAAACAAAAAAGACCAAAAAACAAAACACACCAATATGGTGTCAAAAAAATAAAAAATAATGAGCACACATAGTAGGTAAAAAAGTATTTGAGCGGTCGTGCCGAAGGGGAAAGACACCTGATCACCAGGTCATACTTCAAAATAGATAATTGGTTTCAAATGTTCATACCGATGTCCTCAACATACGTCAAATTCATTGGAATAGAGATAACATAATAGACTGTTCTTCAGTTATTGTTTTGTCACTATTTATAGATTTTATATCTTGTACCGCCCTCCTTAACAACCACAATACAAGCAGGCACTGCCCACGATTAAGGCATATTTGACGTTGGGTTTCCGTCTCATCCCTTGAAGCTGCTGCCGCAATTCCTTACGTACTTCTCGGACAGCTGGGAATACGTCGTCACTCATGAAAATCCTTGAACCCTTATGGAGCTTCCCCTTGGATGGAGCTGCTCGCAGAACTCTATCTCTGTCTGCAGAATTCCGGAAATGCACATGCACTAGTCTAGGCCTCTCGCTGAAGGGTTGGTGGTCCTCAGGTGTACGATGAGCATATTCTATTTCAATATCATCAAATCCCATTAGAGCCTGGAGAATGTCCTTCTTCACACATGCTTCACTTTGTCGCTTCCGCTTCTGCCTCAGGGGCACCCCAGAAAATACAGGTGCTCTCCGCATCTGTTCTCTCTGTTCTCCCTTCATCTAACCTGCGTCGGGTAACCCCCTCAAGATTATCCACACGACTTCTCAATTGCTCACCTCATCCTTCCCTGCTGTTCCTTCAAGTGCTTTCCTTTCATGGCAACATCCACCTCCTCCATAAATTCAATCGCCTCATTATTTCCATAGCAGCATTCTTCAACTTTGTTAGTTCAGATTCAACGTTCGCAAGTTGCTGAGGCATCGCTTCTAACTTTGTAAGTTTATCCATAATTATGTCCAGTTTCTTCTCCATCGTAGCACTACTTCGTGTATTCATTACTTGAGATGTTATAATCCGAGGCAGGCAATACAGTAAAAAAAAAAAAAAAAAAACAGGCTACAGTACTGCACATGTCTATGCACACACTGTACGGGAATCACTTGCACGACATCTTGGGATCGGTACCGAGATTGCCAGCCTCAGTTCAATAATTTTCTCATAGAGTAGTCTTGCAATAATGAAAAACTGAATCAACTCATTCTTCAACTATTACCACTTCACATTACATTGTTTTCCTTTTATCCCATCGTATACCCGTCAGTGAATATTCTTGTCAGAATTAATGACCTTTTACGGTGTGGATTCCTCTTGGACGTGAGCTCACATGGGGGCCGCCATCTTCCTTGAACGAATCTTGGTGGATGGGGGCTACATTTGTCTCTGACAAAGTTCATTTCAATGTCATCGTGGGTCAAACTTGCATAATCTATGTGACTTTTTTGTAACTTCCATAGATTACAACAAACTTGGTAGATGAAGGTTAACTTAGTTTCTGACCAAAATGCAGGTACTTATGGGGTGTTACATACTTATTCCCAATGAAGTGCTCCAAATCAGATAACCCTGGGGCGGTTTGACCTCGTACACATGTCTAGTTCATCACTGGAAGGCTCGGTGTGCAAACAGGTGAGAAGAGGATACATCAAAACCCCACACTCTAAAGTTTGAGTTTCTGGCATGGTCCAATGTCAATGGCGAATGAGTTCAATTTTCTGGAAGGAACTGATGATGCAAGGAGAATGGTGCGGTAGTTGACTGTAGACTCTACACAGTAAATGTTGTCATCTTGCATATTGATACAGAAAGACGGAAAATGTTATCCTTCAGAAGCTAAAACAAGATATTCTTATGTATCTCATGGATTTGTTTTAGGTTTCTATTTAGATCGCATAAAAGTGTGTTTTCTCTACAGTGTTACAATGTCATGCCCACACAATAATATAGTATGCATACTTGTGTCTGATGTACTGCCATACCGTGACGGTTGGGAATTGCAATTCCTATTGTGGAAACCAGTGTGTGAAGTTGTGCGCGCGGATGCACAAATCCCTGCACCTTATCGTAAACAGCCATCAGGTTCATGCCCAGTGGGGATCGCAGAACATCGGGTGATTGCCCAGAGAATACCATGTTAAGTGTTTACAGCCTTAGATCCAACTCCTTTAGTTTTGTTGTGGCACAATCTCTAGACTTAGTGCCCTACTGGAGGTATTGGTGCTTACTAAGCTCTGGACAAAAAATCCACGTATTGATGCTGACGCACCCTGTGGATACAATAAACACATATTTTGACTCCGTAAATCTTGTATTACAGCCCCAAGACTGATGTGAAATTGGCGATGGCAAGGGCAATAACAACCGAGTTTTCCTCAACTTGACAACAGTGATGGAGAAGCTAGGTAAGAGTCACACATTTGTCGTTCTATCTATCCATCTATCCATCCATCCATCTATCCATATATCCATCTGGGAACTAAACTAATCAGGGAAAACTACTATGGTTGTCAGGGAGTTAAGGTCCAAAGGTTCATTAGATGGGCAAAAGAACTATGATGAAAGAGTCGCAAAATGCTTCTTCTCTTACAGTTAGGTTGGACTTACCATATACTCGGTCAGTGTTATCATGGACTAGTGGTGCCTACGGCCTATGGGGTATTCAGGGATTTACTGTCAAAGACATTAAACAGGCCTAATGAGCTATTTTGTAAAAAAAAAAAAAAGGAAAAGAAGGGAAATACCTTTTCTTCCTACACATTAGGTGGCTATGATAACTTGGTCATTTCATGATAACAATCAAACACCATGATCATTGACAGGTGGTCTGTTCCGGTCCCTACGAAATTCATTAAAGGCTAATGGTCATGTAACAGATTTTTCTTCAAACTAGCACAGGTAAAAGAGGACATGGCAAAACCCAACACCCCAAATCTGGAGGTTCTAGAAGTCGTACTTTTGTTGAGTTATATCAATTTACTTCCAAGGAATTTGAGGCATTGATGACATCACAGGGGGAAAGATTCCGAGGCTGCCCATAGATTCTACTAACCGTAAATGCTGTTTTTTGCGCATGATAAAAGATAGACGAAATAGGTATTCACTCAGAAATGAATGATATGACTCAAATTGTATGATTGCGAGTTCAAAGCTCAGACATGTGTACAGAGGTGTTTTACATTATACCCTTGAGCAAGGCACTTCTCCTTGATTGCTCCAGGCCGTGGGTCTCGTTAGAAACCCACTGCTCCTTGACCCACCCCCGCTGCATTGACATGTCTCTAGCCTAGGACAAGGGTGGAGGTAGGAAGAGAGAGGCGGCTTGCTGCATGGGCGACAACCCGTCCTCCTAAAAGAGGTGTACCATGGTGGGGGAAGGGGTTGGCATTGAAGGTTGGGCACCCTCATTTACTATTCTCCTTAAAAGACAGTAGCCCTAGCATATTACCTTTGACTAGCATGGGTGTTGTACTAAGAGGTTTACCTTGATAAGGGGGGGGGGGGGATTGTCATTAAAAGTTGGACACCCTCATACATAGCTTTGTCCTCACTAATGCCACGAATACTGGTCATGGGCTCCAAGACATGTGTTATAATATGTAGTGTTGTAAGCAGTCACGTCGGACATGAATCTTCTAGGTTCCGAGAAGTGGTCGGATTCTGGAGTTCCTATCCGTCCGTCAGATGGGGACATAAAATGCCAGTCCTGGGAGCAGTTGGGATTTGTTACACCCCTGCCTTGATATCATCTGAGCACTAGTCAAGAAGGGAGGCCAAGTTACGCTGGTGCTCATCCACGAACAAATGGCCAGTAGTACAGTCAATCGCAGAGTGTACAATGCATTCATAGGTCCACAATTATACTTTTCGAAGATTGTACTGCTCTCCAACAAATGCGTACATGTTGCCTTTGATCGCTACCTTATTGCAGAAATCGATTTGACTTTTGAGTAAGTAATTTGTGAATTGGACACCCATGGAATGACTTATGAGCATCGTTGAATACATGTGGAGGTACAGTAGGCTCAGATTTTCTGAATTATGACCATTGTGTTCTGGGGAATCCATGTAGACAGAGAGAGACAGTAGGTGCACATTAATATGAATATTTCAGATGAATTGTTCCATGCGTGGTTTAACCCCACCCATGTAGAGAGTACTATTCTGAATTTATTGAGCAGGTGTGTGAGTGTGCCTCAGGCAGGATGTTGAGTACTCCTTACTGACATCAATTGTTCCTGTGGGCTTGGTTGCTGTTTATAATGACTGGGACCATATAAGACTTCTCAGTGAGTGACAGAATGGTGTTCTTGCTTTGAGCTTTTCTCAAAAGTACACCCCTACCATATCGCCCGTTCCGCGTCCCTACTAACCATGAACTGTCACTAAAATGCAATTCCTTCAACGGCAACATTTTTCCTAGCACATAGTGATGTTCTTTCTAAGCAAAATTGTATTTTGTGAGATGAAAAGAAGACAACCTTTCATGGCTTACTGAATCGTATGTGTACTTTATGAAAAGGACAGCAGATGCACCTACTGGAAACCAAATATTCCAAGCAAGTGTTCATGATTGTTGAGAGGCAGACTGTCAACTGTGGCAGTTTAATTGAAAGGGTTGGACATTTCTCCTATATACTGGACATCTCTGTGGGAGAGCCAGAACCTCTGGGATTTCATCTAGAAGTACATATATGGGTTAGCTGAAGGGTAAGCATGCCAACTTCGGTTCCAGTGTTTCTTAATTAATCAATGTCCTAACATCTTCAGACCACTGGTCAAATGTAGAACCCAGCTCATTCCAAGAATAAGTGTCTGTATCAGCAGTCAATAAATAGTTTATCAATGATTACTAATAATGAATACGAATGATACCCATGGCCCATGAAGTAATCCATGTAATCGCTGGTGTCTCCATGCGTGGCAAGTGGAGACAAAGGCTAATTGGACATTTTGGAGTGGAACCTTCTGGTTCGGACCTGACAGCAAAGGGCTTTCACTTGATTTGGAATTTTTTTTTAGTGACATGTGAAAATGACTTTACTCAAGGGGGACTCACAGTGAAATAGTTTGGCTCACTGTTTTTGGACCACTTCTCTTGGAATTCCCATAACATATGCCACTCAATATGTATGTGCCGCAAGCTTCATCTGTGCTACACGCTCCTTTCCAGTCATATTGTAGAGGATTATTCACAAAGCTGTTAATTTTGTGTACATTTAGTCAACTAAATGAGACTTTTGCATTGATTAACAGGTGCCAAATGGCTGACGAACATTATGCAATGTCTTTATGATGTCACGGGGAGGGGGATGTCGGGGTGTGGGGGGGGGGGTGGCCGCAGTGGTTGACTCAACAGAGAAGAATGAACTTGCACTTCTCATTTATAGTGAATTAAATATATTGCATAACATAGTCAGCATGTACTGTACAAACTCAATGATTACATTTATTTGGTTCCCCGTATAACGAGATTCAGGGGTTATGCAATTTGCACCTACCAGAAACGAGATATCCTGAGAGGTTCCCCTTCACCTATAAGGTCTGATAAAGTGTTTGGAAAGACATCATTATCTTTTATAATTTGTGATATACTTTATTTGCATTTTCTTCTTGAATTGTTCAGAAATCTGTACCTTATTTCGTGAGCATGTTATGTGTAAACAACATTTGCATAAATATCAGGATCATTTTTCATGTAGATTGAGGCTGTGTCTGTTCATTACATCAACTTGGAACCTTGCATGCTTGGTCTACAAAGTGCTGTCATATGTACAGACATAACATCAAACCTTTTTCCATGATGGAGAGGTTAACATTCATGGAAATAGTTATGTATAGTTTCCATTGAGAATAAAACCATGTCCGTCCATGACATATTAGTTTCCAACTTCGTTACGAAGGACGGAAGTTATTTTCTTATGTAGTACAATTTACTCCGTAGATGAGTGGTGACTTTTTCATGGTTTCAGTTCTGATATGGGTTCTTGCATGTTGTAGTTCTTGCCACATGTATTGCGAAAATGAGATATTTTTGTTACTTGGATTTCATTTCCAGTTATTTGACTTCAGCCAGGGAATCATGTTGTATGTGCGTGTTTGTGTGTGTGATGCTTGCTAGTTAACACGTAACCCCGAATAACCTAAAAATCTCATGTCGCGTATGGAGAGATATTTAAAAAGTTTTTTTCAATGCATACTCCATCAAATTTATCACACCCACCGTCTTAGGTGGGGGAAGGGGGGAGTGGTAGGTGGGGGGGGGGGATTCAGTGAGAGTGACTGTTCGCTGGTGAGTACTTATATGGTTTGCATGTAGATATTGGTTATCTACTGTATAGGGGTTCGCGTCTCTTAAACCTTCAGTAGTTCATACACTAACTCACCTAACATTGTTGAGTATTGTTATACTGTATGGTAAAGTGTCAAATAAAGAGTTCCTTTCTGAGTTGCATATCTGGTTTTAATGCCATGTATTGTTTAGTATTTTTGAATACATTGTTGAAATAGAATGAAGTCATGCTTCCTGTTGTTTTCACTGTTTTTTCCACTCCCCCCCCCCCCCCACACCCAAAGAAAGGCCCACAAGGCAGAGAGAATAGGCCACGGTATTCATTGTCTGTCCTAGGCCACTGAGATTATGGTACCATCTCTATCTCGAAGGCACTGTATCTATGACACGTTAATGTATGTTGCTAGCGTGGCGACCGGCAGATGTTGACCAAAGAACCAGGAAAGCCGGACACCGAGTAGGCTTGAAACCATGGATTCCTCACATGCAAGCTTCCAGTCACATGCCCTTGCATGTGTGCATGTCGTCAGACGAAACTGGGTGTCTAATCATTAGACCAGAATCTGACCAGGTTCCTTGTCATTTCGATCAGATTCTCATCATTTAGTATATGACCGGAAGCTGGTCCATTTCTAATTTTCACCAGATTCCTTGTCATTTCGATCAGATTCTCGTCATTGATATTTGATCCGGAAGTCCGGTCAAATTTCCTTTTACCAGATTCCATGTCATTTTTCACTTGACCAGAAAAATCTGGTCAATTTGACAAGATTCTGGTTGGTGCCATTTGATCAGGAAATCTGATCAGATTTTACCAGATTCTGGTTGAATTTCACCAGTTTTTAAGAGGTGTAATCGGGTGTGACAGTCCTATTTATCAGGGGTAATGTCTGTGGAGCGCTTTGAGCCTGTGGGAAAAGCGCTATAGAAGCACTGTATATCAAATGCAGCCTTCCCACAATAATTCCTTGTATGGACACGCCGAATGCCTTCCGAAGGTTATTTGAAATATCAGTTTTCCCTAATTTTGTGTTTCGTGATCCGTTTTTGGTCCAAATCCAAACCCCGATTTCCTATTGATATCCCATACAAAAAACAAAGAAAACTCATCGATCAAGCAGCGGAAAGAACCTAGGATAAAGGGTATATTTTTTCACGAATGCTAATCATTCCTTCGAAAATTACACCCAAGTGGTCCCTGTAAGTTTCAGGGCACATATTTCGCTACAACCGTCGTTCGGGCGAAGCTATCCAGCCACATTTTGATGGCCACCGATACAAATCATGCGACCAGACGCACGATGTTCACAATCCCGTTGAAAAGACCCCACCCCCCTCCCGCCTCGTCAATGCTGGATTACAGACGAGCCCGATAGGCCAACATTGTATGGGGGTGAGGGGGTGTCCCATCTATTTTTGTACAAAGGTATAGGGAATCAGCAATGGATGGGACGGCGCTGTGTTCTGACGGCACTGCCGCTCTAACGTCCATGGTTTCCATGCTCCGTAGCAATGCCACATGTTACGCAATCACTGGCATGAATGGGTGGCAACACAAAGGCTACGTCGATTAATTATATACTGCCGCGGTACATCATTGACCTCTGACGGTTAACCTTTGACCTTTCCGTTGAGGAAGGATAAAAAAAAATCTTACTTTCAAATTAATGGTCAATCGTTCCGAAAATGATGTTCCTCCAGTCAGCCAGCAGTGACCAGGCAATGGCGGGTTATGTTCACTAGCAAAGTGTTACACCGTGCGCGATTCCTCATACACTATGTCATGCCCCACTAAAAACAGTAAAAAAATTATGGTAAACCATTGGTCCACCGTCACTGTGTAGGCCATACAGAACTGGCAAACAACGCCCTCTCCTTTGCACGACTGGTTGTGCTGTTAAACAGAACATCGACTTAGAGATGTAAATAATGGTCACAGTAACATCATTAATAGTCAGGAACACTCATATTACGAACAACAACTGATGTGAAAATATATAGTCAATCATTTGAACCTTATTAAATATTGCGTATCCTAGAAAAAAAACAACTGAGTGCCGTTGACATTCTCCGAATCACTGTTACTATCATGACAATTCGTGTTATATTCATTATTATTCCTTCCATTGTTATCTAGAGGATTCGTCATGGATAAATAGTAAAGAAATCAAGAACTAAGCAAATATGTAAGTTAATACAAACATAAACGCGTTGTGCTAGTCATTAGTCAATGACTCCGACGCTGAGCTACCCAGCCTATTTACAGCATGCGCGCTTTGGACGTGGTTATTTCTACGTTTCATACACTACACAGCCAGGAGCTGGTGTTCTCTTGCGAGCACACTTACCAAACTTTACGTAACCGACGTACAGATCCAGCCTTAACATGACTGCAAACTGCAGGCGATAATGCGGTGCCACTGTAAGTCTTACTTACACATTCATTACCCTATACCTTTGTTCAGCGTTCCGACAATCCTCGCCAAAAATGTGGGGACAATTCCAGTCAACGAGTAGACCGGACCATCATGTTCACAATCCCCGCTAAACGACCCCCACCCCCCCACACCCCCCCCCCCCTTTCAATGCTGCATACAAAACGCGTTCCTGATAGGCCAACATCGTCAGGGGTGCGGGGGTGTCCCATCGATTTTTGGGGAGGATTTTAGCTTCTCGCCCATATGCTCTCATGTATGCTACGCTTTTACCACGTTCTTCTAACAATCACTTACCTAACTCGGTCATGATACAGGAACTGCGTAGAGAGGGGCGGCTACGGGAGCCATCAGCCCAGGAGGTCAAACCCAGGGGCACTGGGGGCATGCATGTGCCCCACACTCTTCTCCAAAGTAGGGAAAGTGACCTCACGGCGAAAATAATGTTCAACTTGAATGATGGACAAGTTTTAGATATATACTGCCATGTGATCCATTCGACCATCTTCGTTTAGATGAAGTAATACGGAACACTTTGCCCTTTACGTGCCATTCCATTTCATTCATCCACACTCTGATACAAAACATTAGGCATCTGCCTTTTCAGGTTGTCATCGGGGCATGGCTCTGCGCTCAGGCCGCCAGGATCAACGTAGGTGTATTCATGTTCAGGCTTCCCCTGTGTTCCATCGGTGTACTGGGGAGTTCGTCGTCTACGTTTGCGATACCATAATATTTCTCCTTGGCATTTCTTCATGTCAGTATTCCCCTTGTTGGATAAACCTTCCTGATCGTCCTTTGACCCTCCCGGCACCATCGTCTTGTTGTAGAGATCATCCACGCCCCGGTGGGCGACATTGAACTGCTGGCCTGATTTCTGTCACCGCGTCCTTCCGTGGCTGTGACCTAACAGTGTCGACAGAGCCGTCTTCGTGTGTATCCGGTTTCCCCACCCACCCTGGAATACCTCTTTTTCCTACCTTGCGTCGTTGACACTCTGGTATGTTGTGTTGTACCCTTTCGCCTCTCTTTGCCATCGACAAAACCCTGTGATGACTGTAGGCCGAGTTGTACACGACACATCGCCTGCCAAAATGACTCTGTAGGAGACTCTGCGATTACTACTTGTTGGTTTCGGGACTCGTTGACGTCAGAGAGGCCTCTCTCCGGTTCCTGGAGCGAATGATGATGGATGGTGATCATTAATTTTATTATTACTATTACTTTTTATAATATATTATTGTTATTTTGTCGTCGTAATTTCAGTACTTTTGATTTATGCTGATAGCAAAATACTGTATGTTATCACGCTGTTGTGTGTTTGTGTGTCTCGTTATAAACCTATTTCGGGCAACTGCAGATATACCTGCAGGTTTACAGGTGTAAAACCTAGGCACGTAGTTTTTGCAGATAAATAGAGGGAGAGTTCTAGAAGAGTTAGTGCGAAGTGGTTGTTGTCATTCTTGGCACTAGTGATAACCACGCCGATGGCAAGATGAATCTATGTTGTCACGATGTGTGTGTTTCTGTGTTATTTGTGAACCCGATGTTTGGAAAATCAAACAAAAACAGGTCCAAACTAGGCAACTCGTCTTCAGACGAGAGCGATATTCCTCCATACGTTGCGGGAATTTGGGGCAAGTGCAAACATTTATCGAATTCACAAAATTCAGCAATATGTGGCAGACGAAACGGAAGACGAGACCGGGAAAGACCCGACCTCACTCCATTGTCCACCTAATTGGAAAACGGAGAACAAGAACATTGTAGACTAGTTGGAGATCCTCATCAAAGGTATGGTACTTGGAACTTGCAAACAGAAGTTTAATGTTAAAATATGGCACTGTAGAGGTACGCAGATGTGACGGACAAACCTGGTTCTAATAAAACTAAAATCTAATTAATCAAGGGCGCAGTTTATCTGAAACGAGAAGATTTATCCTCGAAGAAAAGACAACCTCCAAACGATGAACCCCATTAGAGCCATCGTTGGTAAAATAACCGCGACAACTGGAATAGCCCACAGAGAACCTGAGCCGGAACGATCACCTAAAAATATCGATAATGTATACAGGTAACTCGAAAACACCGGATCTTACTGATATTTTTCAACTTGATGAGGGTATGTTTCCAAATTCAAAAAGCTTGTTTGTGGTGGAAATGCACCGAACCTTCCACTGATTTTGTTCTTGCATTCAGTACTGCCTCTCGATAATGGGGATTTTTTTTTGTTTTTTTTCATCAGTGAGTTTATATTCAGATACACAGACGCTTCCCTCCTCCCTCTCATTAACCGATGATTACCTGCTCCTGATTCTCTTTCTTCTTTTTTATAAGAAATCCATCCACGGCGGAAATTTCCGAGTTTTCAGTAGTTCGGTTCGGTTCAGTTGTGGGGAGTGTTCATAGGAGGTATTTCTTCGAAAAAGCCAAAATGCTTAGTAATTTCTTGACTGATTCTGTCTACTTCTCATGCGCTTACAAGATTGAAGTGGGAATCCTGTTGCACTCAGTGTGCGATATCACATACTAAGTATGATCTCCAACAATCCGTGTGAGGTCTTGTTACCAAACAAAATTAAGCCTAAATAAACACAAATCACAATATCACCCTGCCTTCCCCAAACTGGCTCAAATCTTACACTAAATCAGAGTTCATGTACTCCAATGAGATCGCTCACCAGATTTCTACCTGATCAAAAGTTATTCTGGGCTCATCACTATGAGTTTCATCCATTCAGGTGGTTCGAAATATGTAACCAGCTAAAAGTTAGCCGAATATCAATTTCCTCACTCCTATAATTCCCCAATAAAATGCTGCCAGTACCCAATGTCACCTTATCGACCAGGTATGCTTCACTTATCGTGCAAAAGATGTTATTCAGGCTTCGACCACTCTCTTGACCTCAATTGACCTTCGACCTGACGCAAAACGACAGGCTCATATTCTCATTATGGGTAGACCACATACTAAGTATGACTTTCATCCCTTTGGGGGGTTTGAGTTATCTATTACACCAAGCTAAGAGTGCCAAGTTTTCATTTTTAAGCCCAAAACTGACTCCTGACTACACCAAAAACATAGAATTTATGTCTCCTCATATAAA
>JAODTK010005925.1:67500-160898 GCA_026419785.1 Sclerodactyla briareus
TTTTAGGACTTTGACCCCAGATGATCTTAGATCTGACCCCAACACAGTAGGGTTAATGTACATACTATGCGAAATCAAATATCGAGGATGACGTTTTCACCGAAAACCCATAGGGGGGTTCTGGTTTTTCCGCAAGGGAGCGCAAATTAAAATTCTACTTGATCTTGATTCTCCTGGACTCATTATTGTGTAACATTGGTATTCAGGAATTGACCTCGTCTTGACTGTAGATGACATGAAAACAACAGGGATATGCACTCTGAATAGGAAAACACAAATACCGTAAACTGGGGAATTCTTTGGCATTGTAGGGGTAACTCTGGCAGGTACCAAACCATAGTTTGGATGTCGCCCTCTGCCATAGTGCTGTTAATTAGAGGCTTGCTGTTGGGTAACATCATATTCAGTTAAAAAAATGAACAATAAAAACAAATAACTGCCAATTGAGAATTTGCTATTATTGGTAGAAAAGGGCAAAAAAATGTAAACATTGCCCCCCCATATTCATATATTCTGAAATGCCCCAATATATGCCTCTAGTTAGGGGAAAACTAAAACGTAATAAATATTGAGCCGTCCCATCGGATTTCCAGTATTCTTAATGCTAAGTCTACGTTAATCAATGACGACCGACGTTATATATAAACCTTCAAATGTACGAAACATGGGGCTTTACATTGTTTCGCCTTCCTAAATAGTGATAGTCTGCATACGACCCTAAGCAATTGAAGATGCACATCAATGGATTAAGGAATGGATTCAGTTATAAAGCGTTTACTCCTAGTACTTCTTTATATAAATATGGTTTTCAAAAAAAAAAAAAAATTATAATGCCCCAAAAGCAGTTGCGGAAAACGGCACATGTACAACTATGCCACGACTTTCATAGGAGGTGACCACTGGGTAAGATAAGAAGGTCGGTTTTGAGGTTAAAGACACTAATGATTGTATAAGCAATTGTTTGAAAAATACATGTCTTACTCACTTTATTATTATACTATATTCGTTAGTCACTTAAATTTCGATCATGACGGAAATAAAAACACTTTGTGTAGTGGTCTTAAACACAAATTACCACAAATTCGGATTTTCCCTCCGGAGGGTGGCTGCCATTGCAGTTGCGATGGGCGAGGTCTTGGTCTTCCATGGGTTCCGCCTGTATCGGGATTTTCTGAGGTACTGGGATTTGTGACAGGAGATTTGCATTTATAAGTCACCGTCTGTCGGCTGTGAGCAGTTACGTGAATCTGACTTCCGCTTTCCAGGTTCCAAGAAAGGAAACTGGTCGGGTCCTGGAGTTTACTGGAAGTCTTTCGAATGGGTATTGTAAAATGGCTTCCCGGGAGGAAGTTGAAGTTGGGATGGGTACACCCTGCATCGGATATCACTGAGCACCAGTCGAGAAGATGAGGCGAGGTATCGCCGGTTGCTCATCCCACGTCAATACGGCCAGGGTTCCTATATGAGCCTCAGGTGGCTTCTAACCCGTATAAATCAAATCAAATCGATCAAACGAATTACTGAAGACTTGATTTCTCAAGCTTTGCCATAGGTGAGTCCAGTCTTTCAATTTCCGCAAAGTACCGCAACGTAACTACGTATTCATATTCACCAATATCATCTTGCAACCTGGGAATATCACGACGACATGCGCCGACTAGTCAAGATGATTTTATTCATTTCAACGACTAGCCTAAAGCCTAACTACTGTACAATAGAGAGAGATACAAAAATCGATATTCTACCTCACACATGCTTTGAATTATAGAACCACGTGAGAAGCGCTGGCTGACTAATTACCGTCATTGTACTGATTGACTCCGAACCGTCAACATCGTTGACCGCTTGGTGAAAGCCGTGATTATAGTTATAGTATGTGTGTACTGCCGTGTCCACAGAGGTTAATCGCCTCTCGTGTTGAGAGACTTGGCTCTACAGGCTACACAGACAGTTCGTGTGGTGCTAGCTGGTTCAAGTTTTGGATTTATAGACCGAGGTAAGTTTGCTGTACAGTGTTTAAACTAACTGGTTAGGCATAATTTCGAACACCAGTATGAGGAGGACAGGCATAATTGCAGTTAACTTCTGAAATGGATTTCGAAGATCTCGGAAGAGATAGAGTTGCCCTTCGAGTCTGAACATGCAGGCTGCTCACAGCTAAAGGCTGATGAATGCCAACCAGTGGGCCTAACGATACTCGGATTGTCAGAGTACATTAAGAAAATGATAGCAGAGGCAACGAAAAATAGACCTGAAACAGCAGGTAATTTGGGTGAGCCTGAACCCAAACGGGCAAGGCTTGATTCATTTGATTATGAAGTGTCCAGTATTTACAATGCGTGCTTTGCTGGGTCTCAAGGAGACACACCCGAGGATGACACTCTTCTTGATTCGTGGTGGAACCCTTCCTATCGGGAGATAAAGGTCCTCCACTACCACCTAAAACTGCGGATTTTGTTGGCAAGATGTTGACAGAAAAGCTGTCAGATGAGAAACTCAACCAAAAAATGCAGGCCTACAAGCAACCCGAAAATTAAGGGGGGGGGGGGGGGGGTTGATCTCCTGCAACCAACCGCTTATTTGGACCCAACCAAGTCATGTGACCAGGTCTAAAGACATAAAGATCCAAAAGGCACAAGCAACGCTGGTCAAAAGTATGACTCCCTTGGCCATTAACATGATTTTTGGCAGGTAAGGCTTTTCAGTAATTCATGGACTGTTCGACACCTTGGCGCTGTTGGCACAAGGGAACCTACAGCTGAATCTGGCTCGAAGGGAGCTTATAAAATGTGATCTCAGTCGAGATTTTGCAACCTCGTGCTCTCAGAATGTGCCAGTAAGCAAACTGCTGTTCGGTGACGACATCTCTGAAGAGCTAAAGGACATTGTGGATGCCACCTAAAATGGCCGCCAAAGTCACGCCCAAGTTTAGTGAGAGTTCCCGTCGGGGCAGAGGCAACGTCAGAGGAAGAGGACATTTTTTTGGCAAGAGTTACGGCAGATGGTCAGGCCTGTCCGGAAGAGGCGGAAAGAAGACATAGCCACTGTCGCCACCCACGAAAGCAAGGTGAGGTAGGTTCCTTCAAGAAATTTGATAAGAGGCCTGAGATTTTTGTAGGGGGTAGATTGGAGAAGTTTTTGCCTGCTTGGCTCAATATGTTACTTCAGATGAAGAGGTAATTCAAACAGTAAAAAGGCTCAAAATAGAATTGAGGAAATACCCTGTCAGAATATAGTTTCTCCCCAGCTCACGCCAAATGCACTGTATGAGGAAGAGCTTCAAATTTGCTAGGAAAGGGAGTTATCAGGAAGACTTCCCGAGCAGAAGATGATTTTGCTTTCACCCTTTTCTTTATACCCCCCAAAAATGGATGTTACAGATTAATTAATCTGAAAAAAAAATCAATACAGATGTGAAATATCGCCATTTCAAAATGGATGGCTTGCCAAAGGTTTTACAGTTACTCTTAATCCGCCCTGATGCTTCATGGCATCAGTGGATTTGAAGGATGCTTATTATTTCGTCTCAATCGAACGTAGTTCCAGAAAATATCTAAGATTTATATGATTATACATGCTTGCTCAACGCCTAGCATGTGCGCCTCGAATGTTTACGAAATTAATGAAAACCCGTTTTTCTAACCTTGATACGGAATGTCATACGTACTTGGTCATATCGGCAAACAAAAACATGGGTTCTAGCTAAAAAGTATGACAGCCTCGCTATAACAGGAAAACGTGTTTAAAGAAAACAAAAATTGAGAGTTTTGCTGACCTTGGCAGGGTAATTGGAATTCTAAGTGGCTAACTACCTTTGGTAGAATGGTCGTCTTGTATTAAAGGCATTTTGAGGTTAACAAGATAAAATCTCTACAAGCTGTCAAAGAAGGTGATTTTGATGCAAGAGCCACGTTAACTTCGTTGAGGTGAGGTCCGTTCATATTGTTGTGGTGGTTGAATAAATAGAACGAGGTTTTTCTCTGCCAAATACAACCCCTGAACCAGTAGTGTGGGTGCTCGAATGTGATGCTTCCACCATAGGTGGGCGCTGTAATAAGTAAGTTCGCGAAATAACAAGATCTAATGGCTAGTTATTCACCATTTAATTTTGGTCTAAAAGCCCTATGTAATTCTCTAGAGGGCGTCATATTGGGAATAAGATCTGATAACATTACGCTTGTCATACATAATCCACATTTGTGGTACGAGATCTGGCAGTGTAAACAGTGTTGACAACATTAATTTGGCTTCGGTGTAAAAGTAATGAACATTTGGATACCGCTGCATACATCCGTGTGTGGCACAACACCACTGCAACTGCATAAGATCATTTGTCTCGCTCTGGCAAAATCAATACGAATTGGCCTTGATGACAAAATTTTCCTGCAAATAACGTCCCCGTCTTTTTGTCGCCCGGATATTGACCTTTTTGCGACTAATGAGAATGATGTCGAAGTATCGACTTTATTTCGTGGCACATGCCCTTGTCCATTGATGCAGTTCTATACGCTTGGATTGGACTGACCACAAGTTCTATGCTTTTCCTCTGTTCAGGCCTGATCGGGAGATGTTTACAGAGATGTCGAACCGGAGGAGCGACGTGTTATTCCACATCGCTCCTGTGGGACCACACACGGCGTGGTTCGTCAAATGATACACTGTTAATCTATGGTACCACTACTCAACCAATACGAAACAGGTATATCCATCCAGGCTCGAAGGTGGTGCACCTTTTAAGCAAGAAAATGTGACTTTCGCCATCATTATAGCCCAAGGAATTCGCCAAAAGCAGCAAATTAATACTTGCGGCATGCGGCCCCAGTACCAAAAACAATACTTCGTTCACCTCTCAAAATGGCTGTCGTTTTGTGGTCGCCAAAGGAACATTAATCTCATGCAATGGATTTGAAGAGAATTCTCAACTTTTTTAGTTAACTTTCCGAAAGAGGTATAGGTCACAGTGGTTTGTAAAATCACTGGAAATGATGCTGAGTCAACAAGTTTCTGACCTACAAGGTGGTAATCTAGTGCTCTAATTTCGGCAGAGAGGGTACAAACGCTGTGTCTGTTAGATCTATACTTCTGGAATTGGAAAGAGCATTCGTTGTTTTTTTCATATCAATGACAAGCTGAAGCAAACTCGGCCGGAACATATCGGACTGCAAGTGTGCTTTAATAGGTTCTCCGGTGATGAACTTTCATGCATATATTCAGCCTTGAAGGTTTATATACAGAAAACGGGAAACCTAAGAACAAGCTCCAAGTTGTTCAACAGTTATCGGAATCCGCATGGTGCCATCACAAGAGAGACTTCAAGTCGGTGGATCTAGGCTGTGTTAACAGCATCAGGCATCGATACACCCGAATTTACAGCTCACGGTACGCGCGCTGCCTCTACGTCTGCAGCCTATGAAAGGGACGTTCCAGTTCAACGGATACTGGCTACTACAGATTGGAGTACTGTAGACACTTTTTGCTCTTTTTTATAAGAAAAAAAAGTCAAATGATTTTTTTTTGCCGCATTATTGTTAAAGTAACGGGAAGAGATGTAAATAACCCGAAAACATAACAGTGATTGTGTTTGTTTTGTTTTATGTATTTTTTGTTTTTTTTTAGACCTGTTGCAAGTTTCTTCTCCTTTTCGGCTTGACGCAGTGCTTCAATATGAAGCTTTAAAGTCTCATGGTTCTGGAATGCGGAGCATGTGTGAGAATATCTAAATTAAACTCAAATTGAAGTTTGATTTATATTCTATCGCATCATAATCTTTGCATGATGGAATCACGTCCCGCCCTTGATATTTTCTGACGTGGGTTTGTTATCTCCCACCCTTCTTACCGGTTTTTCATATGAAACCACTGCACTTCAAAGAACGACGGTACTTAGTCAGCCAGCGCTTCTCACGTGATGGCTTCATGCAAAGCATATGATTCGATAAAATATAAATCAAACTTCACTTTAAATTCGTTTAATTGAGATATTCTTGATGCTGAATATAATAAAAATTTAACAGTGGATTAGCCGTACATCTAACCACATGGACGCATGGTTGGTCCCTCCGAGATTCCGACCAAGGGGCTGGGACTCTTTCCAGAATCTTCACCAACCATATTCCTCCATCGGTCAACAGCCACCCAATGTAAGGCGGGTGAGCACCCCGAGTCTGGAAAGGGGGAAAGCCCAGAAGTTCGTGGTCTCGTTTGGGGCACTGTGCTGAAGATACAGAGGTTTGTACAAACCTATCCGCAGCGAAGACGCCACCGTTAAATCTGAGAAGACTGGTCCGGTTAGTTTATGGAATATCCTCTCGCTTTATAAGAATACCCGAATGTTTTTGACACTAGACTTGCTGTCGGTATTGCAGCTTACTCTGAAGTGCGCCGGTCAGGGTCCGCGGGGATCAGTGTAGCTGGTTATAGTATTATTCGTCTAGTCAAGACGATGGCCGGCGTACATTTTATTTATTTTTTGCTCCATTTTTCGGACTGATTCACTTTGCCGCATACTTGGCTACTGCTACTGCTGCTGGCAGCCCCGTGTGTCGATTTCAGTACTTAAAGAGAGTGGAATCGTGGTGGTTTCCTGAATCGAGACCGTTTCTGCTTCTCTTCTTTGGGCACATGGCGCCTCCCATCGGACGATTTTGTCCATCGTGTTGTGCCTGTACGGACAACGGTGGTTTTATGAGCCGGTCGCCGGGACGCCACAGTAGCTCGGGATGTCGACTCGTTGTATAGTCGCTGGTACCTCATTCGAGAGGGCTGGGTCAGACATGTATGTGTGCGTGAGTGAGTGAGATATGCCACACCTCGCCGCAATCCCCTACAGTATATTCCCATTTGATCAAGCTTGATTGTTATTATACATTTATACTATATTGCTACAGTTCAAACACATAGATAGTCATCTTAAGTGTAAATCTCAAAATAGCTATAGGAAATACGAAATCCGCATCTTCGTCATTTAGCAACGTGCCATTGTTTTGTGAAATGTTATTTGATGTGGAGTTGTTACCTCCACCCTAATGTCTCACCAAAAACTGTTGCCGGAGTGGGTTGATGAGATTCGTAGTATGTCATTTCAACCTGATTTCGGCATCAAAAAGCTTTGGTTGTTCTAATTTCCACCTTCTACTCTCTAAGGGGCGCGAAACACATGGATCTCATTGGTCAAACATAACATACACCATTGAGGCACAACTGGAACGGTTGGTGAAGTTATGCTTTACTGTTGAACGTATCTCGGACATACGACTGCAAGAAGAAATATGACAAGACTAGTTCTGTTCCGTCAAATTATCAACCGTTGTCCCGTACCAATGAGAGAGCTCTAATCTTGAGGCATTAAAGGCATTTTTCGCACCCATAGCTCTCAGTAGTGTTGTTGCATCCACTGACAGATTACATTGTTTTCAACTTGTTTATTATACATTTTTGATACCTTGTCTGAGTTCTCTAGAAGCAGGAAGCAAATGAAATAATTCGCTTCGAGTCGTATCTCCTCTGGACCTTTGGCTGAAAGAATGCGATACATCCAGTATACTATTTGTAAATCCGGCTGCACAATGAGGAAGCAGATGAACTCGTCTACTCCTGCTATGCAAATCTCTGAATTCACTGTACTGGAGGCATATAGTTATGTAATTTGTTATACAACGATTTTTTTCAGCTGAAGATGATGTCTGGTTTTAACGATTAAGATTTTTTCGCAAAATCATGAGCACCTGGTCATGCAAAATATTATTGATGAAGAATAATTTGGACACTGAACTTGGCTTGTTCCAGAGTCAACCACCACAAGAACCCCATAGAGGGCTCACGCGGCCCTTCAGCTGGAGGCGCAATGATAACCCATCGTCGCCTCCTGTCATTTCGTCTCTGGATTTCCATTTGATCTATATTCTTGCCATTTTAATTCAAGTTGATTAGCTATAGTTTTGAAAATATTGAGGATTTTTCCAGAACAATTAAGCATCTGGTAATGGGGGAATATTTTCGATCTGTCCTTCTAGATGCCCGGCTTTCTGACTTTTCAGGGACCCCTCCCTGGACTCTAGTAGGGGGATCTTAAGCGGTAATATGTACTCCAGCCAGAAGAGCGCCAAGCGTTTTCCGCTCTGTTTCAAGCGATGGCGCCATTCCCTGGTTCAAGGCACTATTTGCCCAGCACAGGGTGTATAATTTCCTTATGACTGCTAAGGAGATTTTGCATTCGATCTGTAGCAAGCTGAGCTCGCAAATAATCAGAACAAGGAAGTAGTGAAAGCACTTGCGACACTCGATAATTGTCGATTTGAAGGCCAGAAAGACAGCTGCCGAAAATCGATGCAATACAAGCTAGTAGAGCTAGGAATCCATAGATGCGTATGTGTATGTGAAAAATCGCTAATTAACGTGGACTGAGCGGGTGTTCGAATATGTTCTATTAGTTTGCTAAGATAGATAGGGGTCCCACAGAAGACAGAACAGTCCTAAATGAAGGCAAACCAACGCTGAATAGGCGAAATAAGCACATGTACCAAGGTGTATGCGGATGCGTATAACCTGCGAATGAATTCTATGGAATATCTTTCTTGAAAAGCCAAGCAACGACAATATGCATGGGCTACTGTACTTTTTTATGGTCTTTTCGGCATACACTCATGGTGCTTTCTCTTCTGAAACAAACGTTCGATTTCGTAAATATGTCATTTTCACTTCCAGCCCTGACACGCATACGCATCTATGGAATCCCAGCCTTACTCGGAGACCTTGAGGAGTGGACTGCAGGAATTCCCCCTACAAACAATGATTCGACTCCCGACTCCAAGCAGCTCTGCGCGCACGACCAACGACAGCTGGTGGTATTCCGAGACGTGACCTAAGCAAGCAGGATAGGACAGGTCAGGATCACAGGGAATTCATATCAGTGTGTACCTTGCACCGCATGTACTCCCTAACTCCCGTCCTTACCCCAAAGGTTCCTCCCCTCCAGTCGCTATTTTTTTAATGACACGTGGAAAACCGCGAGACTTTTATTCCAAGCCCCCGAACCGCAGGGGAATATAAACAGAATACGTGAAAGGAAAATTATCTTCACACTTGAATAAATATGTTGACATCACTTTTGAAACGTGTGTGTATAGACTAATCTTATGTAGCTATCAGACAAAACAGTTGGCTAATGAACACAGCATATGATATGTTTGGCAATCTAACAAGTGTGAAGTCAAAATAATGTTTAGAAAAGTGTAGCACTGTTTATAGAGTGTGCAAATAAATACTCGTTATATATGGGTAGGTTAGGCCGATATTCCTGTTCAAAACCTGTCTGCTCACTCGTCTCAACAAACATCGGTAACTGCGAATTATTCTCCCTCTGAATATGTGAAGCTTTTAGTCGTGAGTGGTCATCACATCCGCTCAACACTAACGTCTAGAATAGATGAACAAGGTATAATAGAATTGACAAACGTGTTGCTTTCTTTGTGTGAATACCCGTTCACCCCCTCTCATCTCAACAGACATGGTCTCATTCCGTGCACTTGGTGAAAGTTTCACTGCTGGACATGAGCGTCACCACCCTCTCAAAAGTGGGGGGTGGGGGGGGGGGGGGGGATGGCCACATTTTCAAATGTTACAGTGTGAAAATGTAAAGTCAATGGGAGCATTGTCAAAAAGTGGGGGACTGTCCCCCCGTCCCACCTGTTGACGCCCATGCTGCTGGACCAAATAATCACGTAACGGAAAAAGAGAGAAACAAAAGAAACACCGATTATTCGATGACAGAATTACTATTTCCAATAAAGTTACGATTGATTGCCAAATTCTGTATTTTTTAAGAGCAGTACTACAGTTGGTCGGTGGTATCCAATGATTGAATAACATAGCAATAGATTAGTGTGCTTACTTCGTCTAACAAAAATAAATCCACCGATATAACGATTTGAAATAATAGTGCTGATTGACCTGAATTTGAGCTCTCTTGTATTCCTGGGGCTCCAACCCACCCTGGGACGTTGTCCCCAATTATCTGGACTACCACTAACATCGTCAGAAACCAGAAGAGATGACTGATTGTATTGACCCATAGTGTATTGAAGGAAAATGAATGCCCTGGAGTAACGTTTCTTGTGCACGATGACTCCATGTAAACACTGTTATATATAAGGTCGATGTGGTGTCTAGATCGAGTCTCAGGTACGTAGTGGGCTATGGTATGTACTGCACAAACGCTTCAAGCATTAGTCAAATACACAAGAAAAGCACACTGTAACAAGTTAACACGGAAGCTGGGCAAACATTGCGTTACGACTTGATCCTGTTTCACCGCCTTCACGTCTGCAAACCATTGTTGCGGCTACACTGGTGATATGATATTGACCCTGAGACATTAAAGTTCTGCTGCGACCATTCAATTCAAAAAGTGCATGTAAGCTTATAGATGCCAACCACACAACTACGTTGAAACTCAACACCCAGCTTCCGTCCCGAATGTGTAATAGAGTAGAAGAGCATATAGTGAAATAGAGACGAAAGTGGGCACCGTCTTTACAACCTTACGTGATAGCATATGCGATAAAAGAGCAATGGCCAGTCCGTCTTGATGCGAGTGTAGTGCTAAAATTCAGTTCCGCGAAGAAACGTTCCCAATATTTTCCGTTTTATAATGTTGGGCTTATCTATATAGTAAACACAATTATATCCCCGCACACTGAAGTGTTCGGGGATTTATGATTTGTGTGTGTAGCCGCCGTCCTCCGCGCCGGCCGCCTCCGGAAACTTCAGCGTTAGCGCAATAACTCTTCAACCTTCTATCCGATCATCTTGAAACTGGTACCACATGTCCGTCCGACTCAAAATCTCGGATGAGTTCGAAAGTGGGCGTCACTGCATCTTCGCTGCCCTCTATTTTGCAGGTTTGAACGAAATAACAGAGTTGGCCTGAATTACATAAAACTTGGTGGGTGGGGACAAAAAATGGTCCCGAAAACAGACGGTGATTTCAAAGTCACCGGAGGTCAAATTTGTCGTTTTTTTGCGAAAATACAAGTTTATCTCATTTACATGAAACTTGATGAGTGGGGACAAAAGTGGGTTCCGAAAAACATGACGGTAATTTCTAGGTCACCAGAGGTCAAATTTGCGTTTTATTCGAGATTTTTGTACTTTGTGAGATTCGAACGAAACTTCGAGAATGTGAACTACAGTAGGTCTTGAACAACAGGTAGGCATTTCAAAGTCCAAGAGGTCAAATGGACATAAAATCCAATGTGCTTTCTTCAAACGAGTCAACAAAGGCCATTTCTGCAGGGATATACACGTCGGCGGTTTACCCGCTGCACATGTCTTGTTAAGAATGCTGCTCACCATGAGAATTGTTGCAGAGAAGCTGAAACCGCGTTTATGCCATGTAAGTCGCGTATACATCATCGTTCATAATCGTGGGCGAAAAAGCTCGTTGGCAATTAACCTGACTTTCATTTATGTAGACAATGATGAGTTCAAGTTGGATGCCTCAGCAATAACTGAAGCTTGAATAGGCATTATAGGTCGTAGACTATAACAGATTCTGGATGAGTTTCGTCGTTGAAACAAGTCTTCGAATTGTATGGTTGTTTTCGACTGAGATATGATTACGTACACCTCGAATGAGTGAAAAAACCTATCACATTGGTGTTACGAATCCACAAGTAATCTCTCCTGGATATCCCATATTGACAATGTTCTTGGCTTGATTCGTAGACTTTTTTCGTGATTTTTGACGTCGAAACTAAAATTAAAAAACTCGTTCCTGTTTAATTGGATCATGCCTCATCAGTTTGGGGTTCCTACAAATCTGTAACATAGACGAGAAGTGGTTCAACCTAAGGCTGCTCGCTTTGTCTGCTTATCAATGATCGACCCAGTGCGCGCTCTTCTCCAATTGCTTGGGAGAAAAGGCGTGAATCACACATCGGTTAACCATTGTCGGATCTTTCCAAAACAATTCCAGATTGGAACCGTCATTGGGGTCATTGAGCTTGTGCTGTTGTGTGCTGCCCTGGGGGACCGCCCGATGTTCATAAGGCCTTTTAATCATAAGGCCTTTTGTTCATAAGGCCCGTTATTGATAACGTGCAAATTTTTCGGAAAAGGGGTCCGTTATTCATAATGACCGAAAAGGGCCGATATTCATAATGAAAAGGGGTCTTTGTTCATAAGTCCGATATTCCTAATGACCAAAAAGGTCGTTGTTCCATCATTATAAAAAGTGTATGTTATTCACAACAGAGCTCATAGGTAGAGTTTATATGGTAAAAAGTCCGATGAGATGCTATAAGGGACGAAAAGGGTCCGTAATTCAAAAAGCGAAAGGGGACCGTTATTCATAATAACAAAAGAGGTCCGTAATTCATATCCGCAAAAAGGCCCGTTATTCATAATAGTGAAAAGGGTCCGTTATTCATAATAGCAAAAGAGGTCCGTTATTCATAATAGCAAAAGAGGTCCGTTATTCATAATGTGTTTCTTTTCAATGATTACTTGCCAAGCAGATGATTCATACTATGCGAAGGGCCGAAGGATGCAAACTTAAAACTGTACCATTTCGTTCAGCTTGCGATCCCTGGAGATCCACGACCGGTGTTTGTTTCCTATTCTGAATAACGGACCCTTTTCCCTATTATGAATAACGGACCATTTTCACTATTATGAATAACGGACCCTTTTTCCTTATATGAATAACGGACCATTTTCACTATTATGAATAACGGACCATTTTTACTATTATGACTATCGGACCTTTTGCAGTGATTATGAATATCGGACCTCATGAATGAAGGACCTTTTCGGCCATATGAATAACGGGCCTTATGAACAAAAGGCCTTATGAATAAAAGGCCTTATGACAAAACGGACCTTATGAATAAAAACCCTCATGAACATCGGGCTTCCCCCTGCCCGCTAGTACCAGAAAGGCGAGACAACTCGCCACTAACAGTTCGTTCTTGCAGGAATGAAAGTGTTTGGGTAAAGGTTAGAGAATCGAGTTGCGAGCACTCTGACCCCCGAGCGTAGTAGTTCGCAAAAATTGAATAGTTCCAAACACTATTCGATATGACCTTTGAGACGCGTTCTTTTCAGAAGTTGGGGAAAAGGAATTTTAATTGAGAAAGAGAGAAAACTAAGTCAATTGGATGATATCATTGGTAGATTGTCTTCAGTGTACCTGAATGGGTTTTGCTTAGAGCAAATCGTATTTTTCGAACAATAGCAGAAGGACAACAAAATTCGCCAGTCGGGGTCATAGTAGTTTTGCTCCTGTTTTTCAGAAGAACAAGAATGTGTTAGAATTAAAGACTGGTGGTAACTTTAGCAGAGGCGCTACCGTTTGGTGGAAGGATTTCTTTCTGCTGACCTTCAATGACCTGAACTTTTGAGGTGAAGACAACGTCTGGAAATAGGTGTCTACATCGACCAAGTTTCGTTCAAATATAACGAACAAAAAAGAAAATAGTCGAATCAGTCTTGTGACCACGCCTCTATTCGAAATCATTCAGTTCTCTAAGCGAACAACTCTGCCAGATTTCAAGTGAACTGAATAAAGCGGGCAGGGATTTTTTTTTCTCCAGCTTTCACCTAAATGGAAAAAATGGGACATAGAGACAATTTATTGGACAAAACTTTTTCTCATCTGTCAAATGGGAGAGTAAGGTCCGTAGCAGGAAATACTGGCCCTCGTTGCGGACATTCCACCACCCCTGCCACCCCTGCCAGAGCCCCTCAGGAGAGATTTTTGTCCTGATAACCTTAAGAAATTATGTCAAATACGGGCAACAGAATAGCTACTGCGCCGAGCGCGCAGAATTGTCTTTACATGTAATTGAGTAAAATGAAACTACTTTCAGCACAACATTGGGGTTATTTATTGTTTTCCAACAATCCTCGAAAATTTGGGGAACATTTGATATCAACATGCCCTTACGAAAAAAAAAAAAAAAACGGAGAAATAGTTCTACCTCTTCACCGATCCCCCAGAATCGCCTCCCATATCCAGTGACTTACGGTTGCCATAATATAACTTCAAACAGACTCTGGCACGATTTTGGACGGAGCACGAGTGGGATATATCCATGGTTGTTTTTATTTATTCCATTTGCACCGCACGTGGGCTCCCAGCTCTGGGGCCACCTGGCCTCAATCGAGTTGCAGTGGACCCTCATCCAGTACAGCAAAGCGTTGGTGAGGAAATGAATATTCATGCCAAACTTTGTACTGGATGACAAGTTTTACTTCTGAAAGGGCACAACTCTCACCCCACCTCGCGAAATTTGGGCATCTGCAAGGCAAACACGTCTATTTCACAGAAATAATACACATATCTTTTAGGCGGAAAAATGGTAGTACATGGACTGGTTTTGCAGTACCAAAAATGTAAAATGGGTTAGAAGCACGGCTCACCCCCTCATCATGAGAGCAGCTGCCGAGAATAGAGCTGCATCTAGTGCTCTATCACGGAAATGGTCGCATGGCAAGTAATCCCCCCCCCCCCATATAAATGAATCACAATGAGTTACCCCCAACATGAAAGAACTTGGTTACGCCATTTACTCACCATTCACCCCCCGCCCAACCACTGAACTATCACCTGTGTCACCTCTGTCTAAGCGTCAGTTGCTTTACAACTTGACAAGCTTCTCCGTACTGGAGAACAAACCATGATTAGAATCGCTGGATATACATTCCTCTGAATATAATTTCCTAACTCGCACTGAATAACGACAGTGAATTCGTCACACAGTATATGGCTGGTGATGAAAAAACAGTTGACTAATCGCGATGATTCTACTCACGTGAACTCGTTTTTTAGCACTCGATCTGTTTTCAGCAGCGTATTATTGTCACCATACCAGCTGCCTTCAATCGAGAGGTAGTGGACCAACAGACAAGTGAAGTAAAGCGTTGATGGGGAAATGAATATTCATGCCGGAAGTCTGGATGTGGGATAGCACGTTTTACTTCTGGACAGGGGCGTAACTCTAGAGGACAACTCCTCATCTCTCTCAAAAACGCAAAATTCACAGAAATAATGAAACAAGCAACACATACACGTGCAGCAAAACAGTACACACCGTTACTTCGTCAATTCAACACCCTCTGTGATCATAATAGTTAGCCTAATTAGCGATTATTCTATTAACATGGAACTCGTTCCCTAGCACTCGATATGTTTCAAAACGGGATATTATTACTAACCCTATCATCATTCTAAGCTCTACTCCATGCGTGATACTTACGAGTTACGGTATATGTGCGAAACGGTATAAGAGCGGACGAAGGCAGAGTGGTATCAGCGCTGTTTGCTAGCAAACATCCCAGGCTCGAATTCTAACAATCGCTGAGTTTTTTTCCCCTAGATAGCTGTACTTGCAGTTGTGAGGTTTCGGTCTTCACTACAATGCAGTGTTCTTTCTGGGTGGGGGGGGGGGGGGGGGGGGAGGGGGGGCGCGATAGGTCTCGTCAACCGGCTATGAGCAGTCACGTGTACTTGAACTTCTGTTCCCCCCCCCCCCCCGTTCCGAGAAAGTGGTCGGGGATCGCCCTCTCGAATGAGTCGTGAAATTGCGGTCTCGTGAGCAGTTCAGGACATATATCTCTCATTAACTCAATCGTTATTTTGAAACCGTATTTGCTCTTTGAAAACGTGGGCAATTCCCACGTTTCACTATGTAATTGTTAATGAGCATGGGGAACATTCGTATAAAGGTTCTATGTTGTCAAGATGTGAATTGTTGTTTTCAGAAAAATGGTTTCACGCGCTGTTCGTGCAGCGTCAGGCTACTGGTATGACGGCATAACCTTCGATACCAAGTCATCATCATATCATTGCACTGCAACTTCGAACATGCTTGCGTAATGCAGCAGTCGAACGGAAGATAGCTCTCACATAAGGTCAGGCTTGTGTTAAGAGCCAGATTCTGTGAAGCTCAGCTAGGTGGGTATGAATCACCCTCCAGGATCCCATCCAAATTGAATAGATATATTGTACGAACTGAGAAAGAAACATGTTCTCTATCCCTCCGGTTGGAAAATACAGTATGTTTGGGGTAGGGGTCCCGAGTTGGTAGATCACGAGTAAGTGGTAGAAAAAATGAACGTTGTCGCTGATATTGTGCGCCCTCAGAAACCTTTTTTGATATTGTGCTATTTGAATATATGGGCTAGTTGGTCTGAAAAATTGAAAAAAAAAGAAACTTCCAGGGCTAATATAGGGCGCCGCTATAGAGGACACTTTAGATCTCAACGTTTTTAATGTTTTACCATGTTTGAGGCCCTCCCAGTCTCTGCGACCTCGAAAAGCCTTGCGTGTTTGTGTTTATTTCGACACAATGTTACCTTTTTTCAAGCAACATAAATCGCCTTGGCTAAATGAGGTTTTTGTCGTGAAAATTCCATTCTAGCCAATTGTCGTAACCCAATATATATTTAACATCTGCAAAATTACATTGATGGTGGGGGGCGAGCAAATCATCGCATATTGCCCACACAGCTGAGTGCTCGAGTCATACACATTTCTCAAACTCGGTAAGAATTCATGATGTGCTCTTGACTTGCATGAAAAGAGAAGAGAAGTATCTGGCTGTGATTATGTGCATCCAATTTGATGCACTGTATTATACTGAGCAGTAACATTCAGACAGTTCAGACTTGAACAAAACACTCTCAAGCCTACAGGAAATGTACAGTCCAAGCAATGGACTAGATTAAACTAGGGCAACTAGTTCTACAAACTGCCCAGACGACAGTTCCGTCATTTGTTAGTTAAAAAAAAAAATAGTTACATAACAGTCATTTACTGTATGCTGTCTCATAGACACCATTCACATTTCAGTTCTGCGCTCATGAACCGAGATGCAAGACTGGATGCAGTCAGCTGTGGGTAATATGTGATTATTTGCTCATTTTTTCATGTGATGTTCTCAACGGAAGAGTACTTTTTTTCAGCTGAGAGGAAGAAAGGCATGAACGTTCTGAAAAGAATATAACTGCAGAGATAAAACTGCTGGTATTTTGTGTAATCGGTGCTACATAGCCCAGTCGCGTCATATACCATTCGTATGTGAATCATTTGACTGACTGGTAAAACGAAGGGAAAAATACATCAAACTTGAGTCAAATGTTGTCCAAATGATTCTAAATGCTCTCGTTAATAAATTTTCACAACTCAGTATGAAACAAAAAAAACAGTTTCCGCTATGATTGCAATAATTTGACCTCGTTTCTTAGCAGCCTACCCTCGCCAATCGTACCACTTGACCACTATGAAACTAACTTTTATATTAGTCGTCCTTTGTATTCATCTTGTCTCGAAAAACGCCATTCATTTTGATATAATGGCACAGTTAACCTTAAGCTTTCTCGAGAATCTATGCCAATAATAAAACGTTCGCCTCGAACCACCGTAATGTCCATGTCCCATAACAAAACATCACTTCATTCTCATTTAACTGTTAATTTATTAGAGGCTGCGTGGCGATTCTGTTCATTGAGAACAACATCAACTTGATTATATCACTCACTGTGGGACGACGATTACTTCCTTGTAGATACAGTCCTTATAATACTCCATACGTTATCAAAGACCACGTAAGCACCCGTAATTCTGCTACAAGATACCGGAAATACACCTTCCTTATATATACATGACATAACCTAATAGTAGCATCATATCGCCGGTCGCGAGGGTAAGACGTTCCCGCCTCGGGCTACCGTAAGCACCATGTTCCATAAAACAAAAACAATGTCGTAATTTTCAAGGGGGAATTGAACATTTTCCAATGGGCCCACAATGAAGATGATGGTTCATTGAGCAAAGCGCAACCTAATTATATCACTCAGGTTGGGCAAGGGTGCTCCCGCGCAGATACAGTTCTTATATGCACCGGACTTGATCAAACACAACAATGAGTTATGCTGCTACAGATACCGAAAATACCCCTTCGACATAGCTGTTGCCACTCGACAATGGCCTCATATCGCTGACGCAGCACTAGGCAAACCTGAAATTTGTGATTACCATGTGCCCTACGAATACCGTACTGCTGGCCACGTTGCACACTTGTAGAACAGGTCGGATACAAGCACGCTGCCATCAGATACTTCTATCAATTGCCTTTGCAGCAGAAATAACTTAATTCTATAAAATGGAGCAGTCATTTCTCGAATTGTCGTTGTTGTGGTGATTCTGTCTCCGTAGGGGACTCGGCATACCAATACAGGTACAATGGTATTCGTTTATTCCTTGACGAAGTGTATGATGTGTGTGGGTGTGTGTGTGCATGTGAGATGTGATGCCAGCTTGTAACAAACGATAACTCGACCATACCTGAACGAATAAAGCTCATACTTGGATGGGAGTCCCCATTGATGGGTAATAAACCCTCTTGTTTTGGGAAGTTCTGACATCCGTGTAAACACGATAAGTCCAGAATGGAAAGACCGATTCAATCGAATTTGGTGTATTGCTTTCTTATGGGGAGTGAGAGGAACCCCATTGTTTTTGGTATAGGTCGAGTATCAATTGGGTCGAAAATAGAAGAATTGTGGAAAAGTCGATATTTTTGCAAATTTTGGCTGGGAACGATAACTCGACCCCACCTGGATGGATGAAGCCCATACTAGTAGGTGTGCTTACCATGAAGAGGACATGAATCCTATTGTTTGGGGTCAGGGCAGCGGATTATCCGTGGTCACCCGGGAGGTTAAAGTCTGAAAACCTTGTAAACACAGCCCAGAACGGTTGGTCTGATAGTTGGAATTTGGTTTGTAGCTTCATTAGGGAGTACAGAACCAACTCTTGTTTTTGGTGATGTTCGGGTGAAGTTTGGTTCAAAATAGAGAATTCGTTGGTAATTGACCTTTTGGCCATTTTGGATTGAAAACATGTATAAACTCGACCACTCCTGGATTTTGTGATGAAGAGTGCATTATTGGGTTATTGTGAGTTCCCCATGATGATTATATGGACCCTATTGTTATGGAGTAAGGTCAAAGGTTATCTGAGTTTGTGGCCAACAGGGTCAAGGTTGAAAATCCTCGAAAATACGATAAGTCTAGAATGATTGTCTGATCAGGTACAAAGTTGGTTCGTAGCCTTTTTAGGTGGACTACAGAATCCCTATGATCTTGGGTGTAGACAGGGTCATTTTAATTATGAAATGGGAATTTGATGAGAATTCAATCTTCGGCAAAATTCAGCTTGTAAGCACGAGGAAAACTAGACCGATGAATGAAGCTCACACTTGGTATGTCTGATCCCCATATTGAGCAAATCAACCCTATTGTTTGGGGTAAGTCTGAGGCCACCTGGGTCACCGCAGGCTCCCTTGTCCTTTTGTCTGGCTTTAGGTTTTTCATGAAAGAGTCAGGTGAAAACACTAAGCTTTTAGATTTCTGGTTCGCATACATACAACCCTCGTCGTTCGCCAGTCCCCACCTCGATAAATTAAAATAGTAATACCGTGAGTTGGTTTACTGGTGGATACGCAAAATGCCATATTTTCTTGATATCCCGGCGGCAACGAATGGACGATAATAAAAAAATAATCAATGCATGGTGATGCTCATAGAAATAAACAACTGCGGCTGAATGATAAGTTCGGCGGACACTTGTTATGTACGCGCACGTGCACGATTCGCACGTTCTTGGGAACGGAACTGAAGTGCCAGCATGCATATTTCCGATCCAGACTTTCGGAACCAGAATCTAATGCCTTCATTGCGGGGTGGTCAGTGGCGAGTTATATGGGTGATAAAATATATGGCAGATAGTGTACGTTACGTAGGAAGGGGACCTAACTTACGTGTCTCACTTTCAACAAAAATAACCGTCATGCTGGTTAGAGAAAATATGAAATGGGGCATGCATGTCATGGACTCGCCTTTGTGGTGAGCAACTCGTTATATTAAGTTGGGAAACATAAGTGTGGCGAGGATTCCATCCCAGATACTAACGACATAGGGAGTATGGCATGTCGTAGGTGACAATTAGTTATAATAGTTATAATGGACATTTTACTGCATCATAATTTAAGCCCCGCAGTTTGGCCCCTCCCCAACTCTTCAAGTGGGTAAAGGCCTGCCTCTTCACGCGATGCCTTTTTGTCTGGAGGACATTCAGTTTGCTTAATACAGATAATATGGCGCTGTAAGCTTGGCAGGGAATCTGATGAAGATGTTTGTTGGTGAGAGGATGCCTCCCTAAAGGGAATGCAATACTCTCACTAATGATAGGGTTTCCATTTCGTCAATACCTATTTTGTGAGTAAGTTAGGGTTGGGGGGGGGGGGGTTTTTCGGTGTGGGAAAACAACTTATATCAGATTTGCTGTAATTTCTTAGGTGTTCAAAGCAACCAATTCAAAAAGTGGGGATTTTATCACATGAAAGTAAAATGTTCCGCTGACGTTGAATTGTCAGCCGAAAAAACTCATTAGAGATTGAAACAGAAATAAATCAGCTTTGTTGTGATTTTCTACATACTGGAAAGTAATGAAAGAACAGCTACACTTTTACTGGTGCGCCAAAATGGAAAAGTTGTTCAGCCTTGGGTGACTCCACACCAAGATTATAGCGTAGGCATAGACTTGATGGTAAGGCTTCAACTTCGGCCACTCATTTGACTCGTGCCACGCCTAAAATATTCGGTGTGACCTACACCCTACATCCTGGTTTCCACAATGGCCAGTGATGTAACAACATTATGCCAGTAACAAATTATGCAAGGACAAGCCCAGCCTATTCATTTACTCAAAACTTCATATTCTACTACACAATTACAATAATAGAGTCCTAAGTTAGGCTTGCAATGAGATTGGGCTGGATAGTGGTTAGGCCTATTTAATTCTTGCGGCGACTGTGTAACTGTATTGGTAATGTTTATGTTCTTTTTTTGCCGCATAGGCGGCAAGCTGGGGCATACGCCTGACGTTAGCTAACCTAAGCCTAACCTAATGTCGGAGCCTTTACTTCAGCCGACTCGGTTAGGTAACCACCGTAACCTAACGCCTTACAATATACTTTACCGCTTCATAACTTTGAGACATTAAATCACCTGATTTGTTTCGACGAGGAGGTCTCCTCTATAGTTTCACTTTTCAGTTTCATTTTGTTGAAGCCCGTGTGGAGTCTTCCTTCAAGTTCACCTAACAGTCCACTGTGTCATGCGCCGCCCGGCGGTGCAAAACGACTGTGCAGTACAATGCAGGGTGCTGTTGTGCCTTTGCTTTGTTTTTTCGGAAACGACACTTACAAGTCGAATTTGTGTCGTTGTTTTCGTCAATATGCCTCGGGTCATTTCGGGTCATTGATTTTGGTGACGTCAGAACGATGACGTAATTGACAGAAAATCTTGATTTCGCCCACAATGATGCTTCTCCCAAATATTTTAAATCAGTTCATAGTCCCTTGAATATGTTGTGAGGTATTCCATGTTCAATGCCCATCGGGGCGCTGACCTAGATACTTGGGTGTGTTTAAACCATAACCGTCCGTCACGTTTACTAACAATTGGATATGTTCCGTTAAGGCTTTCGTCGTGTGGGGGGGGGGGGGGGGGGGGGGGTTGGCCACCATTCACGGTGGATGTCCGGACTTTGCGTCAGGTACTTCGATACGTGGGCACTCTATTCCTGTCCTGCGGGTAATAAATTGTGTGGCGATATAAATTTATCATCTGAACGATCATAAATAATATTTGACGATGTATTTCCTCATTGACCTGTAAACCCAAGTGTAGCGCTGTTCATTTTCCCCTGACGATGTGATTGTAGTTTTCGCAAAGCCCACATCAGTTGGCGATGTAAATACCCAGTGACGATGTTAAACCGGAGGTGATGCTGGCCCAACATAATTTGTTTTCACGAGTACTTCAGTATACAGAAACGTTCCAGCCATCACTCGTTTTAACGATTTTGCTCATCCTGTTTCAATTAGTTTTTTCAAAAATCAAACCTCAATTAGGAAATTCATTATATATTGGTGCATTGCTTTAGTAGCGGTTTCTCATGAATGCTAGTTCTTAAATTGCTAACATACTTGCTTTTATATATCTTGCTAGGCTTTGTAGCATAGCTATAGGCCAGAGCTAAGTTAAAAAAAAAAAAAAGCTCGCCACACCGCCGTTCGACAAGGTTCATCCGAAATGAAACGTCGCACAGCACTAGAAAATGGGGTAAATATATACGTAGTGAGTCGGATTGCGGGTCACCTAGTGTTGCGCATGCCGGCCAACAGACTTTCATTGTTAATGGGAGGCTACCTGGAATCCCGAGTCAACGGATTTGGGGCCCGGATCTTTGGGCAAAAAACAATTGTAGTAATTCGTTGCTTGCTGGCGATAACGCGATTGGAGTGATTACGCCGCTCATGTATAGCACCTTACGCATATCGACATTTTAACACTCCCTACCTCGATACCCCCAGTCACGCTTTGCATGTTATGAATAATTGGGCATAGTTTTATACCAATGTGATGTTTCACTGTTAAGTCTGTCGAACGGGAAGAATTCCAGGGAAAAATGGCATTCTATAGCACCTTTTTCGTTCTGGGTTCCCAATATTCCGATACACTGGTTCTCTTAAATATTAGGGTACAGCACATTTCTCTCACAAGTTCGTGTATAAGTTTTGATTGGTTGATCTCCGATGAGCCTATCAAGATATTATGTGGAATATTTACAGCTCACCGCGAGAGAAGGGCCGGGCGGTATACTCTGTCGAGGACCTCGTAGGTTCTGTTGTCCGATGTTCTTTTTCTCTCGTCGTTTTTTTTTTCCGACACTTTGCGGCAGCTGAGGAAGTCTCGCTGCTTTTTTCAAAGCAGGGTATTATCCCAGCAAATTGACGTTCCGTTTTTCCTGATGATGTTATCAAATACACGGTATGCCTGTCTGTGAGTGACCGTACCAGGCGACATAACTTACCTTTGGGGGTCGCCGTGTTATAATTATAGGATGACGTGGACTCAACCACCTCTTCTAAACTCGTTTCTCAGCCAAGAGGAAAATCCTCTTCTTCTCCAAATGTGATTGGAACGTCAGGAAAGAGTCCTTGCCAGCTGTTTGATATGCTTACAATTAAAAGCGGTTCCCGCGTTTTTTTTTTTAATAGCTTAAAATCAGGTTCGCTTCGGATAGGCTGCACGGGTGCTGCCGGGTTAGAGATTGCAACCTTTTGCAGACGTGCACGCGCCCTTTACCTTAAACTTTTAAATGTACCCCGGGCTAAGTGTGTCCAGATTGTTTCGACTAAATAAGTTCAGTCATCATTACCCCATCATGAACTTAACTGCGATTCCACACCGGTTGTGGGCTTCGCAGGTTCCGCTTGAGCTTCTCTGATTCCAATTCACACACATACACCAAAGAGGGCGATTATAATAAAGAGTTGATTTCATTCCGCTATGGAATACATGTGCGAGAAAATTAGTTAAACATTTCCTAACGATAAACCGAAAATGACGGTGCAATGTGGCCTCTTCCGTCGGCGACAACATATGAAAAGAGGAGGGAGAATTAAAGTTAAACATGTACTATTGTCTCTGAAGAATCTGAGAGTAACAGGACGCTGCGTTTGCCTGTGGAAGGCCAAAACTGAACACTCGGGACGCAAGCAGTTTGCTTCAAAACTTGCATGATAAGATGAAATGAGCGTTTCAAACCTTGATTCAAAGGTATGAGTTAAGTTAATGGCGTCCATAGTTGAGCTGTCTCCTCCTTTGTTATTTACATTCAAAGGACAAATATCGTGTCGCAACACCCACGGAATGATGGACGGGCACGTTGCTTGATAATGCAGCTACAATATCGCTCGACGATATTCGGACTATACATTGGCATAGCATGATGACGATACCGTATAGATACGGAACTGATGGCACGGGGAAAGAGGGCGGCCCACACTATTGGCAAAACGTATTCCACCTCAAAGGGGAATGCCAAAATGCTCATCCCAGTTTCCAGTAGTGTAATGCTCCATAGGCCCGAATGTCTTTGCCGAGTTTACGGGTATTTATGTACAACGGTGATGAATAACACTGATGGAAACAACCTACAAGCCATCTCCCTCACACCACACCCCCTCCATAGGCTCCGCCACTACGATTCCATTCTTGAGATGTAGTAAAGCCGTGGAAGGGGGAAGTAGAAATTCCTTCTTCCCTTTTCGGCTTTAATACATGGTCCAATAGCCTATATCTCATTGCCCTCTCCGCCGCGAGCTCGCTACACAAACTGCATTTATCCTCAAACTAATATTATCGTCACTAATGAACACTTAGATACTCAACATATCCTCCAGTACAAAAACCGTGATTGCATTGGTCAAGACAAGATAAGATTGGAGTCGATACGGGCCGCGCGGCTGTAATAATAGTTGAACTTACAATCGCTTCTCAAGTTCTCAAACACCTACCACATTGGGTAGGAAGAGAAACGTTTCAGGTCTTACGAGGGAGGTCATGATGATTATGATCGGCCGGCGCGTGCGCAAGAGTGAGAGACAGAATAATTTATGGTTATTACATCGGTTGTTCCGAGTCCAAGTGGGAACTGGTAATTGCCAGTGAAAAAACCGTTGTGACATGGAAGCATGGTGTGCATATTATCTATTTTCACCCTTTCCGGTAAAAAAGTGATTTAAAATACCATAGGGGAATGAAGTTGACAGCATGGAATAACTGGACAGCATGGATCGCAATGTTGGATTGTTCTATGACTTTATTTCCGACTGGAGAGAGGAAGCTGCTAGAAATCAAAAGTAGAGCCTCATTGTAAAGTCATTAGGCTGGATAATATGAGTAAAATGTTGTACATCTCGGCCTTTATTTCTATCATGAAATCCTAGCGCCCAGCTCCGGAATCCACTGTAGGTGGGCAAACACAAGACGAAGATTTGATGGAACGCTTAAATAGGTTTCATGAGGGTTTTGAAGTGAGATTTGAGACGTCGATTCTACTGGTGTTGCAGCCGCCCTCTTTGCGCTTGAACGCGTGGAATACTTTTAATACGTTCAAAGGATTATGACCGTTAGAATTAGTAGGGAAGAGCGTTATTTGGGCGTAAGAAGGATAGTAATGTTCATGACGTCACCAAAAACCAATGAATCGAGGTCGATACCAACGAAAACAACAAACAGCCTCACCGATTGCTCAGAGTCGTCTCGGAAACGATTACATACTAGCAAAACCAGACTTGCCACAGTCAGTTCAACAGTTGTAAAGTAAGTTCTCTCTGTCAGGACGGGGCTTTCATTTCAAGTTTAAAAGTTATGAAGCGGTAAATAGTAATAGTAAATAGTAAAGTTATGGTTAGGTCACGTAACGACAAGTACGTACTATCATAGTGGGGTAAAGTGAAGATTCTTTAGGCTACTCCTTTACAAGGCCTAACGTAGGCTAGGCCCCTACTGACCCTAGGCTCGCGACTTCATCGTGATTCATGCTCCGTACTGTACATAGGCCTAGGGCCCTGTTCTGCACAGATTAATTGGGGACGTGCCTACATGAAAATAAAACACAGTCGCTGTCCTCTTCGCAGTCTCACAAAACCTGTTGCTGCAATGTAGGTATTTACTACGCTGCAGAGTGTGACAAGGGGTTTTGAAGGAACTTTGTCTCAATTGTAAGTTTTAAAAGTATAAAGCAGCTAGGCTATTTGGAGCTAAATTTAGTTAAACGGCAGGTTCATTTTCCTACTCCTAGGTCAACCAAAATTAGGCTAAAAATTAGGCTATACGAACTATTGTAATGTGTGTAGTGTAGTAGAATATAAAGATGTGAGTAAATGACTAGGCTATAGCTTGTACTTGCATAATGTTGTTATGTCATTGTATTAGATTAGGCCTAGAGGCATCGTGGACAACATGATGTAGGGGCTAGGGCGTAGGTCACACTGAATATTTTAGGCGTGGCATGTGAGTCAAATAAGTGGCCAAGTTGAAAGCCTACAGCACGGTCTATGTCTACTCTACAATCTTCGGTTTGTAGTCACCTAAAGGCTGAACAAACTTTCCAGTGTGGCGCACCAGTCAAAAAAATGTAGGTTGTCTCTCAATTACTTGACATACATGTAAGAAAATCACAACAATCTGATTCAGTTCTGTTTTTTATAACTCCAATGAGTTTTTTTTTTTTGGCTGACAATGTAACGTTCGCGTAACATATACTTTCCATGTAAGAAAATCCCCAAAGTTTTGAATGGTTGTTCTTAAACACCTAAGAAAAGAACAGCAAATCTGATTTAAGTTTTTCTCTAACTAATTTAGCCTGAGGGCTACATGTATCTGTCTGATATTAATTGATTAACCAAATAATTAGTTAGCTGGATCATGATCACCCTTGTCCAGTCCCAGCATGGGTAAAGGGCTGAGACTTGGTCAAGTCTATTTTCTCTTTCTGCTGAGGTCATGGCCTAGCCACTTGTTACAGGATGTGTCTTGTTGCATTTCCCACGATCTAATTTAATTTGTCAACAGTTCTTCTTTTATTTAGCCATACCTAAAATACTTCTTTGATCTTACTACGTGATTGGAGGATGCTATACTTTCACTGAATGTATTTTGTTAGAAAGGAAGTCAGGAGGTCTGTGAACAGTTAATATGTTGATATTTCCAAGAAAACAGAGCTCTGCACCTGCCACCTGGTGCAATGATGATATTTCAGCCCTGTGGTGCAATGATATTTCAACCCTCTGGTGCAATAATGATAGTTCATCCTCCTGCACTTGACAATTGACCAATCCACGGAGAGGGGTGTGACTTACCATTTTTTTATTAGCCAATCAGGAAATATTTCGTGAGTTGGGAAAACTTTTGATCATCCCTATGGAACTACTGTTGATGGCCTTTTGTGGGTACACATGTACCAGTCCCTTATAAATGGATGTATTGTGTCTGGAAGGCACTCTCAAACCACCCACCCCGTTCATATCATCCAACTACGTATGCTATATCAACTTGGAAGCAACAGTTAGACCTAGTAACTGCTAAGTCTAGCATAAGTCTTGCTTATATCAAGAATCAACTCGAGCAACTTTTATCAAGGAACTGTTTTTTTCATCGGGAACTTGTGAGATAAAAGTTCCTTATTCATCAAGATATGCTTGCCAGCTGAGAGACGGGAGTATATGTTTAAATCACTGGTACAGACCACGCTCCAGCTTTAATTGATTTTTGTGGCTATACAAACTACAAATTCAGAGACGTCAGCGAAGCCTGTCATACTGTGAGTAAACTATTTAATCTTCACCCCACCACTTTGATGTCCTTCTGGAAGAGGGCACGTCAATTTAAGCCCTTCCTGCCCACCCAACTACAGCCGTTAGGATTGTCTCCTTCTGCCGCCCTGCTGTCCACCCCGTTACCAAGTCGTTTCCAGAAGACGATCAGCCCATCCTAATTAGCTACTTCAGATGTCCATGCTCCGCGCCGCGTCCGCGTTGTGCACATTATTCCATCTGAGTAAAACTGCGCCGGAGTTGAATTGCTATTTTAAAGAATTAATCCCCATCTTGTTATTCATGTATTTTGATATAATGTGAACTTGGAGAACTAGAGTCTGAGGACTAGTTTAGCCTTATTATATGTGTCATTGTTCCATATCAATCCTTGTATGTGTTTATTTGCCTTCTCTCGAGTCATATTCCTCTGTTGCAAGTTCAGTACGCTATTTAAAGTTTTGTTTACATTGTCACACCCTCTACGGACTTGGATTACCAGTCCTGTCTTGAAATCTAGACCTGTTCCCCCTCAGTTTAAATTTGTTGGAAGCTGTTATTTTTAGCAGATTGCTAACAAAGGCTACATTAACAATACACAATATACATGGTATTTACGAAAGATTTTAAATCACAGCAAATCTGATTTAAGTTTTTCTATTTTTTAACTTAATAACTTAACAATGTTACAAAATAAGGAAGTTATGGAAGATTCTATCTGCCCCGAAACGACGTACACACAACGCCTATACGGGCCCTATTGTTTATCCAAGATTCCAAGTTTTACGCTTTCCTGCAGAAATTTATAATGTTCCGATTGATTTGTAAACTTTTCTATTGAAATTCAACATTCATGTCACCTTTCATTAGTTATAGGAGTTTAAAATTTCGTATCATGTGTATTTAGAGCCAATTATCTTCCATTTTGTCAAATTGGAAAACAGAATTTGATGAACTCACTCTACACTAGTTCTGGGAGAACTATAAAAAATCAGCTTACAAAACGGAATTTACAAATTAAGAAAATGTAAGTAATTGGCTCTATATGTATGCACAAAATGGGAATGACGCGATACAGGCAACTACCTTCACTGCAATACTAAGCAATTGACTATATTTTTGGATTGTTTATCTCTATTTCAATTCACTGCAACAGTCATGTCACGAGCCGTATTGTTCATCCAAGTTCCAGTTTAGCTTTCCTGCAAAAATTTAGGAGGTTCCAATAATTTTGTTAACTTTTCTCATTCAAATTCAACATTCATGTCATCTTTCATTACGGAGCTACAGGAGGTTTAAAGTGTGTGTCCATGTGGTCTTGCACACGATGACACTTTCCATCATGCGTTCATTCCACCTGCACAACTTAGATGATATTCTTTGTTATCATAATTGTGATGTTACTACTTTTTCTATGTCACAACTTTTCCATTGACAAATTCGGGTTATTGCACTGCTTTTTTCCCTTTCCACTTTTCAGCACCAAGACAAAGTATGCATCTGCAACAAAGACATAGTTTGAAAATACATGGAATTGGTTGATGGAATTATGGGAACCTATCATTAGGTGAGAGGATGCATTGCCCTTTAGGGCTGGCAACCCTCCCCACCAAACATCCTTCAGCAGAAATTCCCTCTGCAAGCTTACAGCGACATAGTAACATATTCTCTGTATATTTTCCAATCACAGGTACCAAACTTCCAATCCTCATGTTTTCAACCCCATTCTGCAGGCCGCCAGGCAATCCGATAAAACCTCCTGACTGCCACTAAATGAAATAAATACATCCGCACTATCACAGTTTACTGCCGTTCTGCCCCTAATATTCGTAGCTGCACTTTACTCGTTTTTACACAACACTGATCAATAATTATCATCATCCTAGCGTGGATGTGTGAGGAGTGAAGACCTTGAATGATGCAGAAATGAATTGTGCAGGTGTCAAGTAAAAACAAGAGGTGAAACACAAGCAAACTGAGGTTGCCCACCAGTTAAAAGGCCTCGCGCGAGAGGCATCCTGTAGCCACACTTGAAGATTTGGGGAAGGGGCCAAACCTCGGTGGAGATTATATGAATGCAGTAAACTTGTCCAAGTTATAACTATTATGATATTGTCACTCTACGCACTATTAACTCCCTACGTTGTTAGTAGCATGGGGTGGAATCCTCGCCACTCTTATTGTTCCACAACTTGAATATAACAAGATGCTCATCACAAGTCGATTCATGAAGGCATGCCACTATTTAATGATTGCACCTTTCCCCCAATCTCGCAGTGCGAGGTAATTTTGTTGAAGACACAGCTGATAGGTCCTTCCTAAGTTAACGTACACTAGCTGTCATAAATTTAATCACCCATATAACTCGCCATTAACCAACCCGCAATGAAGGTTTAAATTCTGGTTCCGAAAACTCTGGATAATACAACCATAACGTATGTTGGAATTGTCCGAGATTCGCGAGAGCATGTCCAGAAATTTATAGTAAATACTACCTCTTGGTATATTATACTTTCGTGGATTGTCCAAAGTTACCAGTGTGCAGTACGCGCACGTTTGTTCTCTCTGCTGAAGATGAGAGCAACCACGCTCGCTTAGTATTTCATTAATTTAAACTATTGTCTAACATTTTCGTTACTTATATTCTTCATAGGTGATGCTCTAACTCATCACGCTACATTTCAGATACCAAGGACCGCGCAACGTTTCTCACTGTGCACAACTTACCCGGTGCATGGTGGTACAGAACATGCCATTTTGATTCCTTGCCGAAGGCAGTCATGCACCGTGCGTATGCATATGTGTGTGTCTCTCTCTGTTGTGTGTGCGTGTGTGGCTGTGTGTGACACCCCTTGTCAGCATTATATCTGAACATACGCAAACTGTTATCAAGTCAAATAGTATGTGGGTTGCACAGATCGGGAGGATGACCCCTATTGTTTGGGTGCCCGTTCAGTTCATTCAATGTCCACGAGATGGCAAAGTTCAAAAGCTTGTCAGCACGATTCTAACGAACGTGAAGTATCTATCAAGTTCATATTGAGATTTGGGTAGCATGTATGGTGAAGGATGAACCCTATTGTTTTTGGTGTCGGGTCAGGTAAATCAAGGTCACCACAGGAAATCGTCATATATCTCTGTAACGAACCATTTTTGGAGGACGGTCGTAATGGAAAGTTTCGTTCGTCACATTAAGATTAGACAACTGTTTGTTTTTTGGTATCAGGTCAAGGTCAATCCAGGTCACCATGAGGACATCCTTAAATCTCTGCAACGATTCATTGTACAGATTGAGAACAAGCATAGAGCCAAACACTACAACATTTCCCCCCAAGTGAAAGACAGTACCATTCTTGAATTGTCATTTTATTCTTATTCCTGATCTGTTTGAGTATTGGACTAGCACCAGTGACCAGCCTATATTAACTCCTGATCAGTAGTTGTGATGCTACGGGGTGGGGTTTGGCAATTTTTGGTCTTGCACGCCACCCCCCTCCCACCCAGGTTTCATAGCACTTAGAGAATTGAAAATGTAGCCCTATTTGAAGCCTGCATCACTGCATTTATGACAAATTCCTAATTGCAAGGCAGAACCGTCCCTCTTCCTGTGTATATTTCCTCTCATTCAGTGTTATATTTACATTTAATCCCAGTGTCATTTTCTCAAGGAGGTATCAATTGGTGATTATTAACACAGAATATCAATTGGAGGGTGCCGAGGAAGGGGGGGGGGAACGACAATATTCCCCATAGGCCTATATATTTACTCCAGGGGGAATGCCAAGTTTGTTGCTTTACTAATTGAAAACTGATATGACTTCAATTTCCCATTTGACTATTATTACCTAGAAATTCCACCAGAAATCGTCCTGATTCAAAATTAGAACACCTATGCTGGCCCCAATCCTCTTCAACCACTGCCTGCTTGTGTGTGTATACTATAATAGCCCTTAGTTTTGGCTGGTCAACATTGGTCTGGCCCATTCCCCAAAAGGATTTAATCTCTTGTTGTGTGTGTGAAACTGTGACCGGTAAACACATAAACTTTTGACTGCCTGTCCGACATTCAGTGCTCAGAGGCTGAGAGTGTGTATTCCAATATTCTCTGTTGCACTCATCTACTGATTATCTGAATTGTTTACATGTAAAGGAACACTTCTCTCTAAGCCACGTCCATGATTAAATTCCTTGACAGCATGACTGACTATTGGGTATTATTACTGTTTATTCCTATTCATAGACTGCCCTAATGAGGGATAACTGTGGGGGTAGAAGCAGTGAGAGGTAGTGGGAGTTGGGAGGAAGAAGAACACAAGGGGGTCACGGGAGCTTCTGAAAGTGGGGAAAAGGCACAACTTTGTGGCATTTGTTCACTCTTGAAGCAAAAAGTGGGGCATTAAAACTCCTGTACCCCAGGCAGAAATGGGTATGGGTTTGAGTCATAACATATCTCTCTTCTTCCCCAGTGCCTATCTATCTGGTGTTTGACTGTCACATGATGTTACTATTTGTGAAAAGTGGTTGCCGTGATAATTACATTGGAACCATGTCCACGAATGCATACTGATAGCATTAACTGAGCCCACATAATAAAGAAATGTCTCAAAATGGGCTATATATATATATTATATATATATATATAATATATATATATATATATATATATTATATATATATATATATATATATATATATATATAATATATATATATATATTATATATATTAGATACCACGATGAAATTGCAAAGATTCTTGTCTGTTCTATTGTTATTTGTATTATTATCATGCATCCAGATATATTGTTATGGGAGTGCTGCATGGGGTGGGCCAAATTGAGAGACATTCCCCAACCCCACCATGTACGAGGGTAATATTTGATTTGAAAGCCTTTGAAGTTTTGACCTGAAAATGGCATAAGACATTTGATGGACTGGTAAAGTAGCTATTGATACAATATTTTACCACAGTTTATTCACTTGTCAATTGCACTAACCCCCCTTGTACCCCAGACAAGGTGAGTCAATTGTGGGCAACAAAATGAATGCACCCTCAGTCACGTTTTGTGTTTGAAAAATATGAATATGACCACCCACCAGTCGCTTTAAAAAGACCACAGAACTACTCTGCTGTACGATTGCACGATTGACTGGCAATTGAACTCCATCCCCTCAGTCACATTATTGATTACGACATATGGTACAATGCCTAACATGTAGACACCTGCATTGGACAACTGATGTACCTACAATGACCTAACCTCGTCCATGGTAGTGGAGGCTGCAATTGACAATAATATAGGCCTGTCTGCAGAATGCACTTCCTCTTTCCCAACATATCCTCCAAAAAGGAGATTTTTTTATTTACAATTGTTGATGCTGTTGGTCGTCCGATTCAAGAACTGCCACTTTCATTCAATCTATCTGCGTGACCCACACATTACTTATGAGTTGATAAATTTGCAAGTGAGCCTCATCCATTTAGCCTTGGCCTGCAGTCTGCCGACTCAGTGTTTACGTCGCTGGTACTTCCCACACTGAATGGAACGTTGGACCTCACTGGTTATGAAATGTAACTTTACCTTCCCTCTTCAAGATACATTACTTATCAGATTCATTGTTTCAGTATTTCCACTTCAATTGCCTCAGCCTCAGATGACTTTTTTGACCTTAGTCAAAGCAACAAGCATCTTCTTGCGGTTAGTAAATATTGCGGTGATTGGTTCGTTTTCTGTGTCAAGTTGGGTTTGGTTGGCAACACACATCTTGCAGGGTTTGGATATAGCTGAAATCCTCATTTGCTGCCACACCTTGTAAGGTGAACATGTCGGGAAAAAGGCAAGGAATCACTACGCAGAGGTGGCGTTCTTGTTCTAACCTCAACGGCGCACTAGTACGCCCCGACGGATAGTCATCGCAGCATTACTTGGTTGTTATATTTACCTGTTAGCGGATTTTACACAAATACACAAGATGAGTACGGCTCATCTCCGTGAACTGTTTATAAAAAAGTTTTTTTTCACATGTAAAAAAAAAATTTTTTTGAATTGAAGTAATCGGATGTTGGAAACAACAGAGAAAAAGTGGAACACACTTCCAATATATTACACAGAAAACAGTTCATTCAGTTCTTCGGAGTGATTTCCCAGATTAAAAATTAATTGACTGGTTTCCGAAACAGGGATACTTAGCGGATTCATGTTATGCTTCAAAGCCTCTCGCTCTTCTTGTTACTCTTCTCCATCTTCCTGGATTACGATATGCATGGTAAACCTACTGGTCCATAAGTGAGGAGTTTAGTAGAGTGACAGGATTGCTTAGATCCTTAGAGGCACCGTGAAACCTTCATTTTATATTCCAGTCGTTAAATATGCCTTCTCTCCTTCTTCCCGAATCCATGATACTGGTGGACCCTACTCTGGCGTGCAAATGTGACGTGTTTACTAAATAACTACATCTGAATGATTCGATTACCAATGCGGCATATTTAATTTGTTTTCCCTATTTCCGTGAAAGTTGATATTCATGACTTCATTGTTCGTCTTTCGAAATCTGATTTACATGAATTAATCTACCTTTGCTGACGTCGATTAATTTACTGGATCAGTGGCTTATGTGCTGCTGCAAGCAAGTTACGCGTTCCAGTACGGATACCATTTCCATTCACTTTCTAATTGATATGAAAGATGCATGTTTTAAGCGCTCAGTGGCCAATCGCCTTCGCCTTCTATTGCATGTCATCCTTTTGTTACAATTTGCGCAGAGTTTGGATTTAAAATCATGTGAATGTTATCATGTAACTCTAGTTTAGGGCCTAATTGCATGAAGTCCTACTAACGTACCAACATTTCTACTCAGAGTAATCAAATAAAATTACAGATTCGTAATATTGAATATTCGTACGGAATAACGAAAACTGTTATATGGGCATTTTTACGGAGCTGACCAAAGGTACTGTTATGTTCGTGCGAACCAGTAACAAGTGATTTGAATCTCCTATTTCAAAAATTCTGAAAACGGATTTGGAAACAGATGTCAATCGGACAAAAGCTGATGAAAACAGTCTCTATGACTCATCATATGCCATGCCGTGAACGGGACTCAAAGTATTAGTCAAAGGATGGAGTGTGGATGACACAAACTGCCATTGAATATTATTCTATATTATTATTATTATTAGTATTATTATTATTATTATTATTATTATTATTATTATTATATTATTATTATTATTAGTATTATTATTATTATCCCTTTTTCTTCACAATATCCTCGACCTCGGAGTCCTACCCGGACTCTTGAAGGTCGAGCACTCGTCTCAAGATGTGGGCATTTCCAAGTATCGCTGTCTTTATCGGGGGAGGATTTGTGTTCTCCTGGGATGTCGTCTAAGCATTTTTCAAAGTTGTTAGATGTTGCTCCGAGTGCTACCTATCACCAAGGTACACCTTTGCGTTGACATCCCACTTTCTCTGTACTCTGTACGAGCCGGAGATCCTGGTATTTGTCGGTCTTCTCCCGCTTCTTTTCGACTATGTCTCTATCAGTACGGATCTCGAAGTCCCATAGGATCTTGGTGTTATCATTCTCCTCCACTGATTTCTGTTTGTGGAACCAGGTGTTGGAATGTGTGGGTATGTTGTAGTGTTTGCATATCCCGTGGTGGATAGCAGCTGGTGGATAGCAGCTGCCACGTTGTTATGCCGCACTTCGTACAGTGTGCCGGTGATCTTGGGGCATGTAGTCACGATGTGTGTCCCTATCACGTCTCTTTGTTTACACATCCGACATTAAGGGTCATCACTGGTAAATGTTGCACTTTTGTCCTGTGGCACTTTGTTGCCAGTGCCTGGTCTTGGGCGGGGCCGTTAATTAGTGCCTTCAAGTTTCGATCTTCAGACCATTGTTCTGCCATAGCCACTGTACGACGCATTATTCATGCCATGTTACCTCCCTGATTTGTCGTGGGTGTATAATAATACCAGTGTATATTAATAATGAAAACAACAACAACAACAATAATAATAATAATCATAATATACTATTATTATTATTATTATTACTATCATTATTATTATTATTATTATTATTATTATTTGATACTTATAATAGCATCGATAGAGCTGAGATGAATTCGAGGTGATTTGATTCAGGTTTTAAAATGGTTCATGGATTCTAGGACCTTTCCTCCACTATTTCATTGAGTTTTCCACCAATTTACCCCCAATTGCCTCAAGCTTCGTGGTAAACGCTGTAGATTGACTCGCAAATATTTCTTCTCCCAGAGAGTTATTAATGAGTGGAATAGCCTTCCTGAAGAGTTGTTCTGTCTAAGAGTACAGTGTGATTGCATTCAAGAACAGTCTCGATTTATTTTTCAGGATTTGTTGGGCGAATTCTTTAGGCACTTGCAAGTTGTTCTTTTCTTTGGGATGTTGGGGCGGAAGAAGGTAGAGTGGTATCAGTGACACTTACAACCAAAATTATTCCGGGTTCGAATTCCAGCGGTCACCGGACGATTTTCCCTAGGTGACTGCATTTGCGATGGGCGAGGTCTTGGTCTTCACTTCATGGTTCCGCTGTGATACAGTGGGTTTTCTGGGGTTGCTGGGATTTGTTACGAGATATTTGCAATGAGTCTCGTCTGTCGGAGTGTGAGCAGCCACGTTAAACTTAAACTTAAACCTCCAGGGTCCGAGAAAGTGGTCGGGTCATGGAGTTCACTGATAGTTCTTTCGGATGGGGACGTAAAATGGCGGTCCCGGGAGCAGGTTGGGATTGGTTACACCCCTGACCCGTTATCTCTGAGCACTAGTCGAGAAGAGAAGGCGAGTTATCGCCGGTGCTCATCCGATCATACGGCCAGGGTTCCTCGATGCGCCTTACTTGGCTTCCTAACCCGTAGAAATCAAATCAAATCAAATCAAATCAAATCAAATCAAATGTGGCTCCAGGGTCTCTCATGAGGATTTTGTCCTTCCTGACCCTTTCACTAAACGAATTTATGCAGCACATAATCCCGGAGCTCAATGCGCTGAATAGAAACAATGAAATAGAACAATGATCACCATGAACTTGCTGGAAGAAATTTCGTCCTGACAAGGACTTGGACGACCGTCAATGCCGTTAGGATTGGCTTTCATAGACCAGCGTGCCAAAGCTATATGTGATTTATCAGCTTCACTGTAAGGCACATTGTGAATAAAGCATACCATTTTGACAGCAAACACTATAGCGCGGCTATTCTGCGTAAAATGGAGATGGGTCTTCTCTATGATATATACCTGGGTCAACTATAATTAAGTAAATAATTTATTAGTAAAATAGCAATAGGGGAGAAAAAAAGCCTTTTTGCAGTTACAATCGCTGGCTGCGCTGCGCGCTACTTATAAGTCGGAGCATTGCCATGGACAGGCGCGAGCTAAGTACATACATACAGTATAGTTCTGGCTAGTCAGTTCGATCGATTCTAGTCTAGTCTTGAAGTGATGTGGATTAGTTTGATACCATCTGCAGACTGTGCTGCGATTATTTCGAGTAATTTAATTTCATTCTACACCGGGACATTATTATTTTCTGACTAAGGGAGAACTCTCTACAGTGTACCTCAAGGTGTCTTGTTGTTTTTTGATGACTTACTCAGTGGCATTGCGCAATGCTACTTTCCGTCAAGTTATTTGTTAATGAATTGCATGTTAGGCACGCGCCGGATTCGCTATACAACATATCGGATACTCAACAGTCCAGCTTTCCACTACGAGTGTAGTCGCCATGCTAGACTGGGTAAAGTAAGACCTGGTTTACAAGGAGCTCCGTAACGTATATACCGTGGAATTAAAACCCTGTGTTTGGCACTGGAATGCCCTCAATCCATGTTCCAATCAACGGAAAGCTGAATATTTTTCCCCCTCAACAAAAGACCCTGTGAGTTGGTGGCAGTATTCCCAAACAAAATACTATTTGCTACCAACAACAAAATCACGGTTAAGAAGGCAATCGTCCGCCTCCATGAACACATTGCATGAGGATTAAGGATCATATCAGTGTTGTAGGCTTTCTATAAACCTAACTGCAAGCCTCATCACTTTTATGGTATGCCGATTTTAGTATCCAAAGAAGCAATATACTTTGGAACAAACTTCAGGTTTGGGTGTAATTGATTCGAGAATCAAATGAAAACAAGTATAAACATTTTAGTGTTCAGCCATGAATTGACTCTCTATGACTTTCTAATGAGCCAAGCCAGGGTTGGTACTAGAGAACTTCCATGATTACCCCATCCATCTGATAGTATATTTTACCCCGATGAAGAAAATACTCTCCCGTTGCAATCGTCAAACTCTCCAAAGTTTCCTTTGATTAGTCTAGGTGTGAGTCATGTTTATACAAATAATCACAAACAATGTCATTAGTCTCATTGACATTCAAAGGAATATTTTGTAAGCAATGACATGGATGTAAGATGCGTTACATTGAATAGAGATTTCAAGTTTCCATGCCGTGTATTTCGTTCCTTTTTGTCCGTTTGTAATGTGTCCCTTAAGCATGCATTGTCAGGTGGTAGTAGCATGGTAGGTCCATGTATATACATTTAGCCCCTATAATTACGTACATTTCAGTGACAGTTGCAAATGGAAAATACGATTCTTTATTTAAAATTGCACCAAACAGACATAAATGCCAGCCCGGGGGCTTCTGCAAGAATAACAGCCCCATCAAGAAAAGGACATTTGTTTTTGCCAGTCCCCCTAGAATTAGTCATTAATATCAGCGACAATGATATATCCCGCAGAGCTTTCAAGTGGGATTTTACAGTTATTCAAGAAGGATTCCACAGATGCCGACGTGGTGTGCGGTATGAATGTGAATATCAAGTTTTACTAGAGAGGTAGATGTTTTAGTTTAGGAGGGATTAAAGTGTGTAAAAATTTAGGAGGGCCATAATATCTAGCAATTCCTGAATGAGAACATTATATCTGCTCTATGAGGAAGATACAAAAGACAATTGTACTCGCATGGTTCCGCTATTCGGCTGCCAAGTCGCACCCCGAATCCGCACCTGTAGAATCCCAGCCTAATAGTATAGATTTTTCTTTTTTTTTCAGATCGCTCAGTACCATTGGGATGATACCACGTATCGCACACAAGGGAGGTGTTGCTACTCGCTGTTTGTTTACACTACAATAACGTTTACTAGCATATTGTATGCCTCTAATTTAAGAAACAAAAGGCAATCGCTAGTATTTTCTTATGATAATACAAGAAACTGATGGCAATGAGCCACCTACTCCTCACGAGAACCAACTTGAGAATAGAAGAAAGACCACTTGAATTTATAGATACTTGCTGCTAAAATAGTGGGGGCTATGTGCGCTTCTAGGAAGAACTAATCACCGTTACTGGCGGTAGTACCATATACCCAATCACAACTATTCATGGTCTGACATCGGGGGCGAGCGGATTTTACCGATACCACAGCTGTTTCTGTAAGACAGTCTTTCAATGAAGATTCGAAATTCGTGAGCTACCTTCCCAGTCACAATCGAAAATGATGGAGTCACTGCAGCGTCGTAGAATGACTTTTGCAATTAAAGAGATTCATCATCGATTGGACATTTGATCCACCTTTTCAAACAGTTCTTCGTAAATGGTAACTAGTTTGTCGTGGTCTTGAAATTGACCCCTTTTATCGATGAGGTACCTAGATAGGAAAAGAGTATAACAGTCAACGAAGTAACTTCCAAACAGTCGTATGTGACCGCGAGGTTGCACTCACAATAAATTTTAAAAAAAAAAATTAGCGGCTCGTCGCCGTAGTATCACTTATGGATACGAATACACGTACAGTAGTTGAACATCTTATTACAGGTATTGTAGGCAGATTGGCTCAGTCCATTGGCAGCCCGATGACTCTTTCGCAGTGCTGATGGAAAATCCGTGTCTCCTGGAACGTGCCACGCACTCATGTGTTAAAGTGGAAACCCTGTGAAGTGTAGTGTAGCGATGCACGTGGCAGCTCTATGGGAGCCCAACCCCCCCCCCCCCCAGGGGACGTTCGACTATATTCCCCGTGTGAAGCCTAATGTTATGCTTAATATCATTACGAACGCTCCATGTCTCCGACCGGGAAAAGTGATCTATAAGATTCTTATTAATATTATTATTATTATTATTATTATTATTATTATTATTATTAGTATTATTATTATTATTTTATTATTATTATTATTATTATGATTATTATTAGTATTATTATTATTATTATTATTATTATTATTTCAGATAGTTTCGCGTTAATAACATCTACTTTCCTATGCCGATGAAAACGACCGCTGTCGTCGAGGGGTTACATTGAACAGTCAACCTCTTTACATTCAATTAAGGGAAGTTCATGAAACCCGCTTTGAGATTGATGGCAATAGTCACTAAGGAAACCATTCCCAATACTCTGGTGTATCCCTGGATGCCGCTGCAATGCGTGATATAAAATCCAGTGTTGAGAGTTTCGTCTGTGGTGGAGTTCCCATGAAGCATTATATTTCAGGGCGTTCATTACTTCTCAACATGTTACAAACAAAAGGACGCTCTTGATTTCTACGACCCTCTCACATTATTGAAACTAAGTTAGGATGTAAGGGTAATGATCACTAAAAACAGTGCTCAGAGAAGTCTTGGAACGATTCTGAGTATTCATTAGGTTTGTGGAAGTAGACCCCGCTGTAGTTAAATAAATAACACTGATCACGAACTTCCCTGCAATCTCTCGAGGTTGTTGGTAGAAGAAATAGGAGAAATCGGCCAATGGGCACAATAGGAGGATAGCGGGTATAACGCTGCGTGAAGTTCAAAAATAGTTGAACACTCTATCTCGCAACACCCTGTGGTCTAATAACTACCGATTTCCCCTCTTGATAATCTAGAGATCAGCTGTAAACCGCCTTCAAGAATATTTCGAACGTAGAAACGCGCTACGAAAGTACCGTATATTAACGAATCCAGATCGCATATATTATGAGGAATGTCATAATTGGTAGAGATTCAACCATGAGCAATCATTAGTGGCCCACGTCTTCTGGAATAGGTCCAAGAACTCATCATCTCGTCATGTTGTGTAATGTTATGCCGACCCCTAATTTTCTGAGTACTATATTGGGCTCACCGCGCCTTCTATCCTGGACGCAATACTTCTTATGCCACTGTATCGTCTTCTTGTCCCTTCAACACTGTTCAACGGAATGTCAACGAAGCGGCAATTCCCCCCTCTCCTGAACTGAAGAGAAACTTTCTATATTGGCTATGAATTTTTTCTTAGCCAGCCTGAAGATGTTATTAACAAGCCCGTTGCCTGCCTTGTCACGTAACCCTATTACGACGCTGATTGGATGTATATATTATTTTCAGCTTCGCACTGTCAACTTTCTGTCATAGGCTGTAGGTCGATACGCACTTGGGAGCCTTGCCCCTCGCCGATTCCCCTTCGCTCCTCCCATGCTCCACCTATTCTACTTACGTGAGAGCACACGACGGGATAGCTGAATTAAAATTTATAACATGTGTGTGTCGCCTGTTCATTGGATGGTAAAGTCACATGTTTGAATAAGAAGCTCTGACTGGTGAAAATTATGTGATATCTTTTGGCAAGGGAAAGTCGCCTGTCAGCGATCATAGCCAGACAACAGAAATAAGAGATTGAGATTCGGATTGTGGCCGTGCACGGGAGTGGCTCATTTTATCAGGTATTTGTATACATACACTTGTAATTTACAGATAATTTGAACGAGTTGGGAATCATCACGAATAAACGTGTAAGCAACGTACAGTTTTATTGTGGACATTCATTCATAATTTCATTCAGAAGGGTTCTTTGGAGGTTTGTTTTTTTGCTTTATCGTCTTCGATTTCAAAGGTTCAGCTAGCGTCCAAGACTGCCAGGACATAACCGGCAGACAGACCTCCCTCAAGTCGTATCTTGGCGGAAGCTACTGAATGCCAAGCGCGTTTCTGAGAATGTTTGTCCTTGGGGATGGGGACGGGGTGGGAGGGTGGTGTGGGTTGAGGTCGTGGTAATCCTGGTGAGAAGTACTCCCTCCTAAATGGCCTCGCTCGGGCCCTTCCCTTGGGTTTGGGGCACTGGGTACAATTTATGGGCTCTAGACACTGCTGCTGTCAAATATTTGCAAACTAATCAGCTTGCACAAACCTGTCCGAACTGCCCCCCCCCCCCTTAAAAAAATGTGTTAAACTTCATTGATCACTCGGGTTATGGGGGGGGGGGGGTGTTCTGACCCCCACCTCCGCCGTGGTACGCCACTGCTCAATACTGGACATGGCTCCCAACCCCAATTCACGACAATACCTCAATTAACCATGACTAAATTCATGTTGTATTCGGGCTTTGGACGGGTACATGTGTCCTTTTCCGGACAAATCGGCATGGCGGATTGAACCGGGGCCAGAGAAAGCTGTAGGGTCACCATGATAAAGAAAACCGACAGTGTGTGATTCCAACGTGGTAATCTCAACCAAACTCCTAATATTCGTATAATTATGGACAATTTCTGAACGGATCCCCAACGAATGTCGCACTATGAAAGTTTCTGTTTTTCTCATATTCAGTTCGCGAAGATCGGAATAAACTTTCTACAGAGCCAAATACATATTGTGTAAATATTAATGTGGATTGGAAGCAACCAACAATGAAAGGCAATAATAAACAAGGCAGTAGCACTGCCTAACGACTGCGAATCACGCAATGAATTATATGGGACAATGACAAGATGCTGGGTGCTGCATTTTTCATGGTCTTCCCGTATGGTGAGTTCTCTTCTCAAAGGAACTTTTTCGCTTTCGTACCCATGTGATTTCAGGATCTATTCGAGCCACGCATGACCCATCTCATTGTGGCTCTACCCTGCTCAGACTGATACTTTCGTCTTCCTGGTGACGAACTGATTAATTATCCTTTTGTCTTCCTTCCGTTTTGTGTTTTATATAATTTTAGTGACTCTATTGGTGAACGATTATCATCTCCCAACTCTTTTCATAACTGTGAACTGGTTTCTCTTGTCGTAATAAGACTTCTTCGGTCGTTTTGCGACTAGTTCCCATTACTTGTAACGAACACCACCATAAAGCCAAAGGGCTTAGTGATTCTTCCACTCTTTCTGACAACCTATACGTAGACACCAGGACAATGGGAGATTGACAACAGCTCATTATGGTCAACAGAACATCAGCAGAACAAATTTCCCATTTGATCCCAACCAATCAACTAGGGTTCCTATCTCTTGATAAGAAAGCTAGCACACTGAATTCCAGATTTTCAGACCATCGACCCGTGACCTCATATGACCTCTGACCTGACCCCAAAACAATAGGTAGGGCTCATGTACTGATTGTGGGGACACACCTACATGTCTGAGGGCTCATCAATCAGTGAATTTGAGATATCATGTTTACAGCCAAAATTGGGCAAATATCGACTATTCTCAAATTTTGGACCAAAATTCACCCCCGGACTAAACCAAAAACCAAGGGTTTCCTGCCTCTCCCCATATAAAAGCTACACACGAAATTTCCACCTTATCGACGACTGACTATTTTGGGTTACATAGATTCGACCACATTTTGACCTTCGGGTGACCTCAGAGGATCCTGTTTCCTGACCCCAAGACAATAGGAAATCATGTACTCATCATGAGGTAACCATATCCCACGTATGAACTTCTCCATCCAAGTGGGGTCGGGTTTATCGTGATAACGAGCTGAAATTGGCCAAAATTATATCCAGTTTTTCACAATTATCAATTTTTGACCCCCCATTTACACCAAAACATAGGGTTTTTTGTACTCCTCATGAGAAAGCGGCATACCGAGCTTCAACCAGATCAGACCATCAGACTCTTGACCTCTGTTGCCCTCAGATGACCTGCGAACTGAAAACGGAGGAGACATGACTCATATACAAAGTATTAACTTTATCATCCAAGCGGGGTGAGTTATCGGTTTTAACAAGGCTAGGCGTCACAACACACACACACCACCAGTCATGATTGCAAAATTCCTTTGAATCGTCAAGAATCAAAAAATCTGGACATGTCCCCCTTTTGTTTTTCATTTCTTCTACTACTACTACCTGAAATTGCGCGAGGGCGCGGTCGTAGATTCATGTCATAAATCTCACAACCCTAAATGAACACAACATCAGACCCATTGTAAACGTAACTTCCTTGAAGCCCCTTACTCAATTTAGCAGGCTAAGTTCTGATGGTAATATCTCTCTTATTTACCAGGTTATCCAACGTCGTACTGACGTCGACAGAGGAACTAGCTCAACGGGTCGACCATCAACGACTTATACTACTTGCTGAGTTTCATGCAATTCGCATAAAATACCGACACCTCTTGAACCAAACACATTTAACGTGCCCTGTCTCTATCACTGAGGCACAGGCGATCGCATGGAGGATATTATACTACACCCACATCTGTGCGGGATTAGGTTCACTCATTCATAACAGAAGATTGGGAATGGTCCTGATTATGACTGCTTCATCAAGATAATATTGATAAATCAGGTCACGTTCTCTCGTAAATATTAGTGAACTAGATGTCGACGCGCCAACAACTAAACTTAATGCCAGAGAGACACACGAATAAAAGGCAGACCCACGCCTGAATTCCCCCAGACCAGGCTGGGGCTTCTACTCCGAAAGGTTGGTATTTTACAGTTAGTGCGACTCTCTGTTATGTTCCCCCTTCAAAAAATAGATATATGACAAAAGGTTATTGAGAGAAATGTTGATCAGCTGAAACACGTCCATGCAGTCAAAAACACTATATGAGACATAGTTTAGACTGATAGTTCAAAGAACGATTACGATATCCGTAGTCGAAAATGAAAGTAACGTTCCCACCCCCCCCCCTCCGAAAAAAAAATACACGGCAAGTGGTCTCGTTTCAACTAATTTACATTTTATTTCCCAGCAGCGAATTAATAAAACCCGAAGAAATGATCTGAAAATGAAACTCGCAAAACCCGATTTCAGTCAATGCATAGTATTCTTGTGGAATATACCACTCTTAAAGATCTACTAATTCTCTCTAGTGTATACTTATATGACCTATGCCAATGAAAGAGGGTGGTTTTATGAGTTTTTTCCTTCTCTTCTCCTAAGTCCTTTTACTTTAATATAGTTATAAACAAACGCGATTGGGTCATATGGAATAATGTTTGTGCATTTTTCTTGAACATGGGGCCCGCAATGGATGGTGATAAACGATACAATGGTATCCCACTCCAGTGGAACCATAATAAAAGTAAATGGACGTGGCGTGTTTTCCCATGGGCGCAATCACACCAGCACATATATTTGCGCCCCACACCACATAGGTATTACCGTTTCGTCCCCAAGTCTATATATATACATTTACTATAACGTGACGCAATTTGTGAATTCAAGTACTGGTCGCTTAGTCTTCTGCAGGTGTGAAAACTTACCTTGTACATCGCCCATTCATTTCTGTTCGTAATGAATAATCTCTTTCAACTATTATGATTGTTTTTGTTCTGCATTGAATGAAATGTTGAAGTGAGCATGTATAAAGCTGATGAAGTTAACATTTGTAAAGCGCTGCTACTGCGAGATCGTAGCGCTGTACACTAGCTGCGACACTAAATACAAAAAGAGTTTTAATATTACACCTAAACATGGCCAATAATGACTTCCCTAACGGAACTGGGCAATCTATTTCACATGGAGGGAGCCAACCTAGAGGGAACCCCTTGAATAAGCTAGTCAGTGAGGTCATTAATTGTCTGCTAGTTGAGTCGGGTGTTGTCAGGAGCGGTGCGTAATCTAGTCCTGTCAGGGCAGCACAGTGTTCGAAAATCTGCATTGTAGATAGATATGCATGAATGTATCGTCCATAATATGAGGTTCTTCATTGGTGCCAAACCTGAACATCCAGTGACATTCACATGATTCCTGCAGCAAGACCGATGCCACACCATGAGCCAGGCTAATTCCATTACTAGTTGACATTTCTCCTGTCAGTATTCCCCTGTTTGATTAACCTTTCTGATCATCCTGTAACCCTTCTGGCACCGTCGTCTCGCTGTAGAGCTAATTCGCGTTCCGGTGGGCAACATTGAACTAGAGGCCTGATTTGTCCACTGCTGGCCTCCCGTGGCTGGTGGACCTCCAGTGTCGACAGAGGCGCATTCGTGTTCCGATTCCCAGCACCTGGAATTTCTCTTGCCTACCTGCGTCGTCATCACTCTGGTATGCTGTGTTGTGCACCTCGCCCTCTTCGTCATCGACAACAACCGTGATGACTGGTAGGTCGAGTTATACACCGCCACCATCACCCGCCAACTGCTTGTTTGAGACTCTGCGGTTACTTGTTGTTGGTTCTTGGACTCGACGTTGTCTAGAGGAGCCTCCTCTCGGTTCCCTGGAGCGATGATGATGAGTGAATTTGGCTTCAACCATTTTTTTTTTTTTTTTTTGGGGGTGGGGGGTTAATCATTTATCCTTTCGATTTCAAGCCGATAGTAATAGAAATATAATGTATATATAATGTGTTTACGTTTGTGTCTCCTCGTTAGAAGGATGTCTGAGAATTGCTACATGCTCCACAGGTTTTAACTAGGATTGATTTTGCAGCATGCATAAGGGAGAATTTATAAAGGCTTACCTGCGAAGTTTGGTGTAATCAACATTCAGCAGTTCACAAATTCAGCAGATATGTAGCAGACGAGACGGAAAGACAAACAACGGGGATGACGGAACTCTGTTGTCCAATGGGGACTAGTTAAAGATCCTTATCGAAGTTAACTTTCGTATATATATGGAGGCTGCAAAGAATAAGTTGAACAGTTCAATGTAATATGGGCACGTATAGGTAGTATATATGACAGGATGAACCTTATCCTATAGAGAAAATCGCCAAATCGGCGCAGAAAAACCCCCCCCCCCCCCCCCTTTGTAGATGAAACAGAAGAAAAGACAAACCTCCGAACGATAAGCACTATTAGGGCCACTGCTGGTAGAATAACCGCCACTACTGAAATAGCCCATAGAGAACTTGAGCCGGAACGATCACCTGAAAAAATATCGATAAGTAACTCGAAAACACCTTTTTCTTTCTAATAATTTTTTTTTCCCTCGATTAGAGTATGTTTCCTACTGTGAAAAGTTTGTTTGTGGTGGAAATGCCTATTTCTTTCGCTGATTCTCTGATGTTGTTCCTGCATTCAATATTGCCTCGATATTAGTGAGGTATTCTTATTGTCTTCGGTGAGTAATAACTTCCTCCTCCCCCCTGAGGGAGTACACCAATTGTACGATTCAACTCCTATTGCTATACATAATAGGCCTCAGCATTGTGATGGAAATGCATACTGGAACCATTCGACAATAACAAAAAGATCAACTATTACAACCCTTCATATGACGAATTGTGAGCGAATTATTTTGAACGATTTCAATGAGTTGCCTTGCTTGCAATAATGTTACTGCCATTAAAACAGGTGAAAATGCCTGATACATGTTGATGAATTGCCTGTTCCTCGTCCTTGGTTCCTACTCAGGTAGTATATCTCCAGAAGAAAGGTTCGTACCTTCAATAACGGGGAAGAGAAGGAGGGGAATCTGTGTGCCATATACGAAGTCGGTCAAGCATATATAGCAGCCCAGGAAAAACATGTTATATGTTCTCTGCGATATGATAATCTCCCGTTTGGCACTAACGCGGTCCACTGTGCCCAGACGAGGGGGGGGGGGGGGGGGTGTTTTAGCTCCGAGTCCTTCTTCACTAAGAAATCCATCCATCGCGGAAAATCGCTTTCTCAAAGTTCAGTTTGGTTTAGTTTTGAGGAGATGTCAGAGGATGCAATTCTTGGAAAAACAAAACAAAACAAGAAAGCTAAAAGACTCAGTTATTCCTAATTGATCCTCACTTGAGCATTGTCAACGTCTCATGCTTGCAAGACTTACTTCATCATCCAGTGACTTCTTTGGGGTTAACGAGCTAATGCTAACTCAAATGAATAATAAACAAACAAAATATCACAATTTCTTCCCTCCCCGAACTGGGCCGTAAACACTTAATCAGTTCATGTACCCCCATAAGAAGCTGCTCACCAGAGTACCACTGATCGAACCAGGTGTCCTGGGCTCATTGTGTCAACGAAAAACTATATCATTTTAACACAATTTATTTTTGCCCCCAAAAAACTGACTCCCCGTTCCCCCCCCCCCCCAACAAAAAATAGGTTCCCGTAAACCGCATACAAAGGCTGCATACCAAATATCAACCTGATTGAACTAGGCATGCTTCACTTATTGTAGTAAAGAGAGTAATTAGACTTGACCTCTCTTGACCTCAAATCACTTTGATCTGACGAACAAAAACAAAGGTCTCATGACACCCATTATGGGACCAACATACGAGGAACTATGAATTTATCAGGTCCGGGGGGGTTGACTTAACCATGTATCCCCATTAGAAAGCTGCCATACAGGGAATTGACCTGACCCCAAAACAATATGGACCATGTACTCATGACGGGGAATCCACATAACGAGCATGTGCTCCATCCACCCAGGTGAGTTAGATTCGATTGTGTTAACAAGCTGAAATTGCCAAAATATCGAGTTTGTACAATTCCCCCCCCCCCCCAAAAAAAAAAGAAACGTTCTTACTCACATTAAAAGCCTATCAGATTTCAGCCAGATTGGACCAGGCATTCTCGTCTTCGTGTTAGCAAAATTTCGAGATTTCGACTACAGATGACGTCTAACCTGCCTCCAAAACATAGGGATCATGTACTCAATATGAGGAACCCATATACCAAGTATGATCTTCATCCAATCATGCGGGGTCAATATATTCGATATACAACAAGGCCAGGCGTCACATACATACATACATACATACATACATACATACATACAGACATACATACATACATACATACATACATACATACATACATACATACATACATACATAGTTTCCCTGTTTATTGCATTTTAACCAAAGTAATGAACAATAGACATGATACAATACATTGCGGATACAATATAATGCAATATAATGCTTGTTTGAAAGTGAAGTTACAAAGAGTACGCAAATCCATGGCTTCGCATATTAGCCATTAATAGTGTGGACATCATAGAGCCTTAGCCCGTTTTCCACACTTTACTGGACCCATAGAAGCACTAATGCTGGCAAATTTAGCCAAAGCATTACTTTTGGTATTGTCGAATCCCAGAAAACGCAAGCCTGGGACGACGGGCTTGTGGACACTCCCAAAGCTACCAATGACGAGGACAATAGTTTTACAATATACCTTGTCGTTAGGTAATAAGATTATTCAATAGTTGATATTTGCGAAACTTAGACTCGTACGTTTTATCATTGAATGCATCAAATGGGTAAGGAACTTCAATGATAAACGATTTCAAAGTAAGCTAGTCACACAGTAGCAAATCCGGTTTTCGGTGGTGGATGCAATCAAAATTAATATCAGGGCGCAAACCAAACATACCACTAGTGGTAATTTTGCTTTTATGGATTACAATGTCCGGATGCTTATTATGTATTCCTGTTCAATTATTGACACAATTCTGTCATGCCGAGAGGACATAGCAGTTGCGAAAAGGCATGCAGCATTCTAGCGTGGGACACATGTCTAAGGATTATTACAGAGAGTAAGTTAGTAACACGATTTTTGATAGGAATCGGGATAATAAAAGGTGCATGAGTGAATTACACTCCAATAACGGGCCTTAAATGTGAACTGGACAAGCTGATCGGTTAGGGCGAGATTGCTCAAATAAGCCGATGGTACGGTCTGGTTTGAATCGTTTCTACTTATTCTACCTTGCGATTTCAGACCCTGGAGTCGCCGTAGCCTCCCATTAGCATTTTTTTTCTTTATGAACATAGACGAGCCTTATTTTTTTTTGGGATCGAAATAGCCAATGGACGCTTCGTCAGCCACTATAGCATGGTGTCATTGTTAAATTCCGGAGAGAAGTTTTCATGTATGCAAAGCTCGTTCAATTCTACCCACACAGAACGCGGCCAAGTGACCCCCGACCTCTTTTAATCACTCTACATTCTCATCAGTTGCATATATACCAAATTGGGGGGGGGGGGGTTCTTCATCATTAATAATAGCCTTTCTCTTAACCATAGGCTTCGAATGGACGACCTAGCGATACTTCATCTTGAGGTCCAGAGCTTAACATTTGTAACAGAAATGAAATCCGGTTGGAAACATACATTGCGACAGGATTCGAGACCACTTTCTTCCTGGGCAAGAACATAATATCCCTATTGGAAGACGTGTTGGGACACAACCAATCCCTTACCATACCAACGATCTTATCCTCCAAATCACAAAGTACTTTTATTGGGAAATAGGTATTACTGAAGTAGAACAATACCATGACACAGCTATATCGTTGATGGCTTGGATTTTAGCCTGAACAAGGGAGAAGGCAGGCATGTATTTTTTCCACGATTTGACCAAATTCTTGCGATCTAAACTAATATCATGACCCAGATACCTGCATTTACCAACTTTCCCTAGTTTTGGTATTTCCTTGTTTTGGACCCTACAGTCGACATTTGGAGTCAGATCAACTGCACTCCAGTTGTTGCCAGTGCGTTGCCCGTGAAGGGTTGCAAACTTTCTGTGTTTCACTTTCATTCCAGCGGTTTGACACATTTGCCAGTTTCGTCACACATTCTATTTAACATGTCCTCCCGCGTGGTGCACAGGACAATGCCATCTATATATCCCTGAACAGGATTAGGGGTAACAAAATCACATTCTCAAAATTAGTAATCCATCTTAGCCAAAATGTCAATAGCTTGCTCGAAGACAATCACAGAAGGGGGCCAACCCTGCAAATATTCCCCTCCTCCTAGGAATATAGTCGGTATAACCTATACCAGTTTCGACATAGCATTTGAAACAGGCGTTTGCTTTGTTCACCTCGTATCAGCCCTCATTCACGTGCAAATGTGCAGGATGACCCTTTAACCAATCGGTGATTTGTCTAAACAAACGCCTGCGCGACTTCGTTCCGCTCGCTGTCGAACTCAATCATGGCCGGGACTAGTGGGCTGCAACGTCAACGTTGATTGCGCAATCGGAGATTCTCTCTTTACTGAATTACGGGAAACGGCCATGCCTGCTGGGAAATTACTTTATTGGTCTGATTTGTAATTCTTTAGACAACCTCCAACCAAGTTTTGTCATATGGTCGATGGACATTCTTTTTTTATTTCCCCATTTGAAGGATTCAAATTTTTCCGAACGTCTGCGGCGATGCCAGACAAGCCCCAATACGCCTGCGCATAGCCGAAACAGTGGCTTCGTTCAATTTTTGGCTCCAAATGCATCATTCTTCAATATATTCTCATTTCGGTGTTGTAGAAGGTTATTGAAAGTCTTCTGTAAAATATTCAGGACCTAAATATGGGGCGGTTTTTCGCGGAATCTATTCAGGGTTGCTCCCTCCCATATCAACGCCCGTGTGCTACTGATGACTGACCTCTACGTCACCTGATCGTAATGAGCAAAATCCATTTTTGGGGGATTTGTCAAAGAAGTCCTGCAGACGATAGTTGGTGATATTCGACCGTGGTATAAAACTCCACTAAACTGAAAGTTTGCGATGCCATTAAGACATGAGGGATTTCCATTCGTCTCTCTCAAACGTTTGGCCAGTGATCGTATATTTGATAAAAACCCCCCCCCCCCCCAAATGCTCTCAATTCAACAACACATTCGTCAAGCTGTTACTCGTGGTACAAAGGTTGAAATAGTTCGTCATAGCAGTCAGTGGAACGCATGGTGTACATATTCTGTTTTTTTATATGTTTATATTCGGAAGAATTATATATCGACAGAAAGACCCTTGCCCTATCTCTCTTTATCTAGGATGATGTAAATCGACCTACATTATCACCAGGTGGTACAAATATCGTCAGAAATGACAGTGGTATCAACGAACAATATATATTTTCATTGCATTGAGAACATATTTAAAAAATTTAAAAGCCTGAAAATTAAAAAAAAATCTGTACCTGTTGGTGTCGTCGTTCTGGTTGTCGTTGTCATCGGCGAGTGCCCTGTACATATATTGTTGAGAAGAAAGAAATGGTTTATATCTTCTAGGGCGTGTGGTTATTGTATACAAATTGTTACCCAGTAATTGGTAGTGTGCACGACTCGAGAGAGTCAGCCTTTCCCCCAAATCTAACTTCTAGACTGCGTTCATATGAAGTGAGTAGGTCAGTAGATAGGATTCAACGTCTAATCAACACAGGTGTTGTATATGGTGTCTTTTTAGTTATAGGTACGGTTCAATCTCTGTATCCTCTATAGTTTTCTAGAATCGCTTGTTCCGCCATACATGGAACAACGTATTTCCTACACCCCACCCCCCCCCCCCCCCCCCCAATCCAGGCGGGTGGTGTATTCGACGCTCGCAAACTTGCTAAAAGTCTATAACATACGTGAAATAATTGAAGATACCCATCTGCCACTTCGGAGGTTGGTAGAACGGCAGGAATACGCCAGGTGCCAGCTCATTGGTCATCTCCTGATCCCCGCTTAGATCATAGCAGTGGCTTCCCAATCATCGTACTTGGTTGGGATTTGCAGCTGACAATAAGATGCAATATCCAGGTCTGCACAGTTGGCTTGAATTTGAATAGGTTCGTTCCTCTGCTCGCAAGTATGCCGTAACAAAAATCGCTGTGGCTTCCCAACCCAACCCAAGAAACTCCACTAAACTGAAAGTTTGCGGTGCCATTAGGACATTGCGGAATTTCTGGTCGTCTCTCCAACTTTTGGCCAGTGGTCGTATATTTGATAAAACCATGCTCCCAAACCTATTTGTTATCAGAAAGGTTTATATTTGGATCAATATGTTGATGTTTTCGAATTCAAGCATGGGGATGACAATCCTTGTGTGATACATTGATGTCAGAGAACATTGTTCAACAACACATTCGTCAAGCTGTTGCCCGTGGTACAAAGGCTGACAGGTTGTCATACCTCCAGAGTCGGGCGAAGAGTCGTCGATGTGGGCTCTGTGAAGAGGAAACGTATCGACAGAATATAGCGCACTGCTTTGGAAGGTATTTACGGATTGGCTAGTGGTATTGTATTTAGCTATTATATCTTTTCTCAAGGTGGGTGGGTATTAGGATTTAGGGATTAGGTTGTTTTAACCGACCACAGAAATTCTTCCGGGACAGGGCGCATCAGCCACAATAAGATGTTAGTTCCAACAGGTGCATCTAGGTGCTGTTTTTAACATGTTGGGAGGTAAGCGATTACTGGATTATAAAAAATACTTCAATGTGATTGATTCGTACAAACTACTCGATATTTGTGCTTTTGTAAATTGATGAAATGCTGTAGCTTAGTCCATGTTGCCAGAAATATGTAAGAAGGTCATATCACTCATTAAAGATTTCGCACTGCTGCTATATGTGCTCCTGAAATAGACCTCGTGGATAGACCCACGTGCACTAACTGATGGGAAAAAGTCAATATACGAAGCAAAACGTTTTAGGGAGTCACGCGCTACCCTTGTTGCGCCGCGATGCATGATGTATGTTGCCTAAGAATCCAAATTCCAACAGGATCGAATTATCAGGACAATTGCCCATTACTGCTCTTGAATTTGTAGAGGATGCAGCCCCGCAGTTTGGATACCATGGTTGCTCCTCGGGATTATAACAAAAACGGACCGCTTCGCTGACGGCTTCATGAATTATAGTAAACTGGTTCGATTGATTTTATATATGTTTTCACGTAAATGTTTCCTATAACGGTAGGTGAGCTAATCAAACGTTGATGGCAATGTGCCAGTTGGCTAATCTCCAATTGAGTAATCGAGAGTCCCTCGCCCAGAAGTGAACGATGTATAATTATGAACCACGAGCTCGACGACGTGATCAACCAGAATTAGGATTCTGGGTTCTAAATTTGTTAACACAATACCACAAATGAGGTTTTCATTCACCTGAATAACGGGAAGAGAAAAGAATGACGCATGTGTGCCGATATGAGAGTGGGTCAGGGCCATATAGCAGGCAGGGGGAATATAGTGGTTGTTCTTCGCACTATTCTGGTTTTAGACATGATAAATAATATTCAGTTAGTCAGGCGGGAGGCGCCATTTAGCCCTTGGTTTCTGCATGCTGCTCTGTCAACGCCAATGCAGATAGAATCACCGCATCACACAACCGAAAGTGATCTAGTCGATTCTACTCCCAAGAAAGTTAAAAAGTATGACATTTTATCGGAACCGTTTAATCGTCAGTGAGCAGTATACATTAACAGAACGGCCTTGCGCTATCCCATCTATACCTAGGATGAGTGAAACCGCCCTATATCACCAGGTTTTACAATTCGTTACTCAGTAATGAACAGTGGTTTCAACCGAAATATGTTTTTTTCATTGCATTGAAACGACCACTTGATAACTATTAGCCAGTTTTTGTGAAGGTCTGGACGTTAACAATTCCGGTACCTTTGGTGTCGTCGTTCTGGTATCGTTTTTGTCATCGGCGAGTTAGCTGTACATGTATTGTAGAGAAGAAAGAATAGTGTAATATCATTTATTGGGCAGTGTTATTGTTACAAATTGGTTACCCAGTACTTGCGAGTGTGCATGCGGCGTGGGAGTCAGCATTTTGGCGTAGTCCTCTGATATTAGAGATGTCTGCTAAAGATCACTCATTAGATATTCCTCACTGCCGCTTTAATTTTGTTCCAAAAGATAGACCCGTAGATTGTCCACCAGGTGCCAAAAAAAAAAAACTAACTGTGGGGAAACAGGTCGAGATTCAATGTTTTCACACGGAGTTACGCGCTACCCACCTCGATGCGCTTGCGTTGCCATGAAGTTGTTTGCCTGGGATTTCGAAAATTCCAATTCCAACCAGAACGGAATATTGATAGAATTGCCGATTACCGCTCTCGGATTTTGTGATGATTTAAGCTCTGCGTCTTGAATCTTGGTTGCTGCCCTGGATTAAAATCAAAACAGGCCAGTTCTTTGACGCTCCATTGATCACAGAAACGTTTGATTGATTTTATATTCATGTTCCACTCATTAGGCATTGAGGGGATCACACCTTCGCAATGCCCGTCAGACAGATGTTCGGATCTGGATGACTTCCTTTCGCCAGTGTCCATCTTCACCAGAACTGCCACGGACGTGAGTGACTCCTATACGGGATGCAGAATAATTACATGTAGGCGGTAACGTACCAGTTGGCTGATCCTCAAAGAGTCCCTTGCTCAAGGATGATCGATGTATACTTAAACAACCATCGAATTCGACAACATAATCACCTGGAATTGCGCCCTGTTCCCCTGGTTCTTGATTAGGTAGCATGATCCATCCCAAAATAAGAGGTTTCGTGCCTGAAAACGTCTAGAGGAGAACCGTGTGTGGCGATATCGAGAAGCCAGGTCGGACACATATAAGGCCAGGAGAAGTATGGCGCTGTTTTTTGCAATATTTTTGTTCTAGATTAATTCGGAAGACGGTCGGGACCTCAATGTATGGCAACAAGAACGCTTCCCACCTTCACTGTAGGGGGGAGACAACCACGCGCGCGCCATCCTACCTCACTGTATGACAACAAGCACGGCTTCTACTTACTGTATGACAACGGTCATTTATTCCTACCTTCCTGTATGAAGAGCACGTAATCCTAATTATTTAGTCCAAACACGCTATTGCGTCAGGTGAATACATACCTTGTACAAATTTTCAATAAACCTAATCCTATAACATATGCCCGCAAGCATTAATGGTGATAATGTGTACTGGGACCTTACTGAAAAAGGAACAACAAAACTATTAATGCCAACGAGTCGCCTTGCTCGTAAAAATATTGTTACTGTTTACTGCGCATCCAAAACAGGTGGAAATTGCCGTTTTTATACATGTTGATGATTAAAGTATCCTGTTTCCTGGGTCTTGATCAGGTACCATGATCCCGCAATAGAGATTCTTGACTCGATAGCAATTAGTTCTTTCGTTTGGCTCACTGATGTGGGTCACTGTTCCCAGACGAGGGATTTCGGCAACGCTTCGATCCATCGCGGAATGTCCTGGTTTCCAGAGTTTCCAATTTTAGTTGTGGAAGCCGACCTGATGATCAGGCGCACCCAGACCAAAGTGAGACAAAAAACGAAGAACCTTGAAGATTCGCACTTATTTCTTCATCTGCTTCGAAGAAAAGAGTCTAGACCGTATTTGAAGGCATACGTACCGTTCCCAGAACCAGGCACCGTCTTCGTAGCCCCCCCCCCCTCCTAATCACTCTTTGCAAATTAATGTTTTTTTGAGAATAGTCATGCACCATCATCAAAACAATTGTATAATTGAACAATCTTGAAACCCTGGATCGACCTACCCCAGATTCGGCTTAGCTTTACGAGACGATTCAAGTTTTCCTCATACGGTAAATCTTACAGTTAATCACCTCCCCGAGAAAGAACAGAGGAAGTTGAAATGACGTTCAAACAACAAACAGTCCAATACCTTCCCGGCCGTTTCTGACACTGATAGACCCTCTCTTTTATTTAACCTGCTTTGGATATCTTGACCATTTCAAATTGAAAGGAGCGTTGCAATGAAGCCGACATGCTTTGCTTCGCTATATCGTCGTTTACATCTTCCAGTAGGATCCACGTTGAACAAAATGCACTGACCGGAGCACAGATCCACCGACTGCAACAGAACGTCGAGATTTATTTTCGATGCCCGAAAGAGCAGGGCCCAAGAACTGTCTACGGGCACTCAGTAGTGGCATACTACCTATTCGATGTTCTCAATTAAGACGGCGATTCTTGTAATCTACTATATAAGTTCCCTGCGATTCGCCCACCGAGGCCTCTCAGCTGTCATAAAGTGAGGTTTAATAAGGCACTTAATCCAAATCAGAAATATAATATAAACGCATCACTGTATTATATATAAAGAGACTTTCAATGTGATTTGATTCGTATATACTACTGTGATTTTATTAATTGAGGAAGTAACGTAGCTTGCTTTAACAATTCCGTGTTTTAATGTGTCCCGAAAGATGAACAAAAGGTGAATTGGCCCACGTGCACCAACTAATCAGAAATTGTGTATTACTTGGGAATCAAATTGATTGAGAATAGCCATTGAGAACGCAAGGTCTTTCTTGATTATTGCTGATTGTATCATTGGACTATCGATGCCTCAAATAAAACAGTATAGAGTCGAAGTCCTCAAAATCGAGTATAAGCACAGAGACTTGGGGGGACCAACCACTCAATATCGATGAACACTCGGTGAGACAGAAATTCCAGCGACTGAATGAACGGAAATCTGCTGGTCTTGATTGGCTTACGCTCAAACTTCTGAAGCTCGCTGGTGTATACACCAACATCTTCAACTGGTCTCTGAATACGTGCGTGGTGCCCCAGTCTTTCAAAGTGGCTACGATGATCCCTGTTCCTGAGAAGAGTGATGCATCATGTTTGAATGACTATCGTCCAGTAGCCCTAACTTCGGTACCCATGAAAGTATTCGAAAGTTTTGTGTTAACATTTCTCCTACCTGCTAACTTCGACTCATACCAATTTGCCTATTGTGCCAACAGATCTGTTGAAGATGCCATTGCTATTTGTGACTGGATCCTAGACTTTCTTCTTGGTCGCAAACAATGTGTCAAAATTGGCAATACCCTTTCAGGATCGATGGTACTGAATACGGGTACTCCCCAGGGATGCGTGCTTTCTCCGATGTTGTACTCTTTGTTCACATATGATTGTGCCGCCACCGATTGAACTCGAGGGTCATCAAGTTCGCAGACGATACCACTGTACTGGATTAATTACTAATGGGGATGAAAGCGGGTACCGCGACGAAGTGGGCAGATTAGTGAGCTGTGTAAGGAAAACAATCTGAATTCCTGAACATTAAGTGAACAACCGGAATTAATCGTGTGGACTTCAGACGTGATGAGATCACAATGGGTCCTCTCATTATGGATGGAATGGTGGTGGAGCAGGTAAACACATTCAAGTTGTTGGGTGCATTTACTACGGACAATTTATCATGGGACATCAATACTGAAAAATACTGAAAAAAGGCCGTCGCGACACTTCATCATTTCAGTCTGGTTTGGTCGGGTACGTCCTTGTGACCTCCGGAATTTTCAAGCCGTAATTAGAATGCTGAGGTAGTATTGTACAGGCCCTTCCATCTCTCCACTCTCTATACCAGGAGCGTGCCCTCAAGAAAGTCGACCATGTACTTAACGATAACTGGCCTCCTCTCTCAGTCTTCAGCTCAATGGCCCTCTGGTAAAAGGGCTGCGTAACATTTAAGGGATCAAGAGGCTCATAAATGTCATTATCCTAACTCTCGTAAAGATATATAACACATATATCCGCTGATGTGCTAGTCTTGCCGTCAGTTTTAGCTACTGCCTCTCATTGTGTATATTGTTAGTGCTACACTTTTCAACTTCTACCCTTTCATACACTTTTACATCCTTACCTGGTCATAGGAATTGTTTACATTTTTATGTATGTTTTTATGTCTTACTCGTTCTATTGTTTACTTTTGAGCTCCTGTTTTCAACCATTTTCCATTGTATATATTTTATTCAATGGCCTGATAATTATCTATCGACTATCTATATATCAGTCCTCATGACATCCACATTTTTTTTTATTATGAAATTAATCCAAGGTGTGAGTATATCATCGTGTAGCTAAGACCGAGATCATATTTACAAAATGATTTACTTATTATTGATAACTATAGTGCCAACAACAGTCAGTTGAAGACCAATCGTCAGTTACCAAGGGAATGGGTTCTGTACATAATTGGATAACATTCAGTGAGAAAGTCGGTAGGCGCCATTTAGCCTTATTCCTGTCTGCCGCTCTGTCAAAACACATATAATAATGAAATCTTGTTTTTCGTCACAGGCGTATTCGTGCCCCGGCTTCTCAACACCTGGAATAATCAATCACATACCTTCCCCTCCATAACTGTGGCACGATTGGTAGTCGCTCCCTTCACTGTAATCACTGCCCGCCGAATCCCTTGTAGGAGACAGAATACCGCTGGAGAAAATTTGCCGAAGAATAATCTAGGCCCTCAGATCTGATCCGCAACGTTCGTAGAATTTTTATAGTTTCCAATATTATCTAGCAACACCTACGGTTGTTAACGCAACATGTGCTGACTAGTCACGATGAACCTGTTTCGTCCAACGTATGCCTCTGCTAAAAGCAGTGTACGGTAGTAATCGGTGTTCCCTGTTCGTCCGTTTGTCCTGCATAGTGGGCGAGTATTCCGCGTTTTTGTTTTTCCTGTTGTTGAGTAAGACCATCTTGTATCGTACTGGAGTTGGGACTGAGCATTCAAGCACTGGAACCGTAAGTTCCTTTGCCTTATATAGTGTTAAATGTGCAGTAATCATTTACATTCAAATCACCAAATGGAAATAAAACAGTAGGGGATCGTAAATCCAATAACACGGAGAATGGTGGTTATCGGTGAGCCCTCGACCAAGGGACTGGAATCCTTTCCGAATTATGCAGCAAGTGGAGTGGGGTCGCTTTCCCATCTCCCATTCTTCGCCATTTTAATTTTTTGCCCTTCAAAATTGTGTTTTTGTTCCTTTTTTTTTTTCCTTTATTTTATGGGGATTCTTATGAGTCCTACGGTAGGATCGCGCCATAGAATTATTCGGCATTAGAAGTTGGGACCCCTTGAAATAGGAAGGGAGACGACCCATGTTCTTGGGTGCATGGGGACACCCCACTTGAATTATTATTATTATTATTAGTACATCACCTCTCGTACTTCTTAAGCACATGAATTCCCCGAAGCTAAATTGCGCTGAACAGAACGACAGAATCAACAAAAGTCAACATAACTTGCTTGAAAAAATATGTCTTTAACACCTTTAACAACTCGACCACCGACTATGGATCCTTCGTGTAGAAAATCTGAATTCTCTGTACTTATATAATATGCCTTTTTTCATATGGCACGGTTCAACGATTCAGATTTTTCAGGAAAAACCACGCGCACCTGCCAATGCCAACTATTCTATCCGGGCACTCAAGATTACACCAGAATGGCTTAGTTCCAAAAGGCATCGCCGCTAGACCCTGTAGGGAGCTCCCGCGGTCCATGCACCCTTATAGGGTCCCTCTAGGGGTCCATGAACTCCTAGAGGTCCATGGACCCATGGCAGGAGCCGCAATGCCTCACTAACCCATCGATTCCCTCATGTCATTTTGGCTCTCAATTTCCATTACTGGTTGATCTATATTCCTGCCATTTTCTATCCAAGTTGATCAGCTATAGTTTTGTTCCAGAAGGAATAGCACCCGGTAAAGGGAAATATGTTTGATCTGGACCTTCTAGTATTCACAAATGGCTTTCAGGGGCTTATCCCTGGACCCCGACAAGGCATCCTAAGCGGTAATATGTACCCCTGGCCAAAAAAAAAAAAAAAAAAAAAAACGCAATGCGTTCATATGTGTGAAGCTAGTCTCTTATTTCCTTCCTTGTTCAAGGCAATATTTCTTTCCAGAACAGGTTGTAATCATTTTCTTATGACTGCGAAGAGGAATTGCCTTTCGACAATGTTGCAAGCTGAGCTTGCAACTAATCAAAACAAGGAGGCAGCGGAAGCGCTCGCAGCGTCAACGATTTTTCCAATGAATTCGGCAAGCTGCGGTAAACGCACTCGCAGATTAAGTGCGGGGCAACAGGGCCACGTGCCCCTGGCCCCCTACATTCGGGGCCTTCCAACTTTGGCACACAATATTTGTAGAATACAAAACTGTTATAAATCATGAGCCACAACAAATGTTCCAAATTTATTATTACTGCATCGGTGTAACGTTGAGTGACGCCTTTTGCGCTTCTCTATTTCCCAAACAAAGCTAATGGTATTTGTCTCGTTTTATTTCATTCATGTTTCGAACATTTATTACAATGGGTCTATTTTAATGATCTCTTCATATGCATATTTTTTTCCATTGTTTTATCGTTTTGTGCTGTACAGTTGTTGGTTGTGGAGCGTGGTGGCCTAATTGGCTAAGGCGTCGAGCTTGGTAACCCAGAGGTTGTGGGTTCGAGTCAGCCACGTTGTACCCTCGAGCAATGTACTTTATCCCACGGCCTTGCTTTCATCTTCCGCCAGGTGTACAAATGGGAAGACGGTGAGGTATCAGAACACAACTGGCGCTGATTAGCTGTCGCTATATAATCTCTCCGGGATTGTCGGAGGTCGTACTGGTTTTCCTTCTCGATCGGGGCTCATGTTGGTAAAGCGCTTTGAGCACTTCGGTAGTAGCGCTTTATAAGAAATTGACATTATAATTTCGTATTAGGGCCTCTGGGAAATTAGCTACATGCTAACCGAGTAACCCTTTTGAAAGTTTAAATAAAAACAATACCGTTTACTTGATCCTGAATTCCCGGTGATAGATCCTACTCGACAAGGATACAAGCTCGATAAAACAAGCTATTTCAATTATTATTTGTGTTAGCCAGGTTCCACTTTGACCTGAACTCCTGATGTTTTCTGGTCACGTCACTGTAAACAATCAGAACTACAGCACAATAGCTGTCTACTGTAGTCTGCAGCATCGGGCCAACAACTTTTCCATGACATGATATTAGGAACGTTGATTCGTCGCTATAGCCCGGAATCCTTGTAAGGACATTCAACAACATTTATTGTGTACACATCTGGGAAACAGAAAACGCCGGTTACTAAAGTTTGTCGCAAAAGTGATTCCTGTACAGAACACGTTTCCTCATACTGAAATTGCGTTGACGTTGATAATTTACCTCCCATTGATGCTATCAAATTACAGCGGTTGAAAGGTAATTTCACACTAGAGAGAATCACATGAGAAGCATCAGAGCTATGAACCTCAGTATTCCCGCTATTGAAAGTGACATTTTCAAGATCGCTGAATAAAAAATAAAAAATAAAAATCCTCTCTGAATTTGCAAGCATGGAAGTGCGGAAAGAATACAGGCGTTTCAAACCAAGTGATGATGAACATAACTAGGCTGCCGATTGTCAAATTACATAAATCTGTAGATTTGTCTATTATCCACTGTGGGTCACCTGTGAGACTGACTGTATTCCACACATATGGGCATGCGTATGCGATGAATTTCCTTTGTCAACTTGGCTTTAGACTATGCTAGATCGAGTGTACCGCCCAGAAGCTGATCTCCTTTTAGTCTCCGTTGGGCGATTTTTCTTTTTGGAGGGTAAGAGCAATGCGCATCATACATAGGCGTAGGGGGCAACGGACTAGGCTACAGCAGCAGCCACAACCCCAAGATTTAGCAACAGAGAACTCAGGCAGATAACTGAGATAACATTGGGCTGAGTTACCCGATTTTTTATTGCGACCTTCGCGCGCATTTATCTCTTTCTGTATTATGTCGTGTTTTTCGTATAGCGCTGAAATTCGGGCAGGTCCTGAATATTGCCCCAAGCCTCCAAAACCAAGGTTTGCAATACGCCTTGGATGTACAACTCTGAAGTGAATTAGGTTCGGGTACCTGGCACGCCATTGCATACAGGCAATGCATTCGACGATATTACAGCCTGTTTCCGTCACATATATGCATTGTCCCCCACTCCCCTCAGGCTGGATGTAAGGTTTGGGGTGGTCAATGATTTTTATCTCATTTAATTATTGACGGCTAAGTTATCTCATTTTCCCGTATTTGTTGTTTAACGAGTAGGCTAATCACCAGTCTATGGGTCGCATCCATATGGTTGAGTGCAATGTCGATGCATGAGACGAGTAGAAATATAACCTCAAAAAAGTTTCAATAATTCCCTTTCCCTGCTTTTCTTGTTTTTCGATCTCTGCTCGGTTGTTTAGCACTGAGAGTTGAACTCAATTATGTATTTGTTACTAAGGGGGTTTCATCCATTAACGCCTGAAGAACAGAAATACTAACGGAGAACGTGGGTTCTTGTTCAATGTGACTGTTAATTCATCAATCTAACATAGAGGGAGACATGTAAACACACACCAGTAAACAATGAGTTTTTTTTCTTTTACACCGGCATAAATGAGTGTCTGCTTAAATAAAATTATGTTTGGGAGGAGGAATTATTAGGCTATAATTTAGTGTCCCCGGTACTGACTGTACCAGTCTCTAGTGTTCCGCAATCTGTATTATGGGGCCCACACATACCGCGTGCTCCGAACCCCCCACATGCTGAATCCGGCCCTGGGTATACGTCACTGAACCGACACCTAGATCTTGTAAAAGGGTAGCACCTCACTGGCCAGGATACGACTGACGTATCTTGTGTCGCATGCTTGGTTAACAGTGTACATCAACAAAACACGGGTATCAGACAGATTCAGATAGATGTTCTGTGGAAAGGAAAACTGTTAAGCATTTTACAATTATTCAGTGAGTGGGACAGAAAACTACTTTGTCACTGCATCCGTGATAGGCTTCCTGCTGAACTTCCCCCGTTTATAAACATAATATTTTATTATTATAAGGAAATGAGGTGTCACACATGTAACCGTACCTGACACCTGATTGCACGGACCAGGAAGTATGCCCATTGCAAACTTGTTCCATTGCCTGCCTTGTTCATCTTTGAGCACTTTATGTTGGCAATGACGACCATCTACAATCACACAGAGAATATGTGACAGTTCCTAGATAACTAGTGACGATGACATTCTACAATCGCAAAGACCTATGTTACAGTTCCTAGATAACTAGTGACGATGACATTCTACAATCGCAAAGACCTATGTTACAGTTCCTAGATAATAGTGATGATGACCATCTACAATCACACAGACCTTTGTGACAGTTCCTAGATGATTAGGAATGGTGACCATCTACAATCACACAGACCTTTTGACTGCTCCTAGACGATTATTGATGATGATAATCTACAATCACACAGACCTATGTAACGCTCCCTAGATGATTATCATTGATGCCTATCTACAATCACAATGTAACGCTTTCTAGGTGATTATTGATGATAACCATCTACGGTCACAATAAATATGTAACAGTTTTTAGATGATCGTTGATGATGACCATCTACAATCACACAGACCAATGTGACATTTCCTAGAAGATTATTGATGATGACCATCTACAATCACAAAGTCCTATGTGACAGTTCCTAAATATTGTTGATGAGACCATCTACAACCAATGTGACAATTCCTAGATAACTATTGTTAATGACCATCTACAATCACAAAGTCCTATGTGACAGTTCCTAGATAATAGTGATGATGACCATCTACAATCACACAGAGAATATGTGACAGTTCCTAGATAATAGTGATGATGACCATCTACAATCACAAAGTCCTATGTGACAGTTCCTAGATAATAGTGATGATGACCATCTACAATCACACAGACCTATGTGGCGGTTTCACGATAACCATTTATGATGACCAGCTACAACCATGAGGAAGATATCGTTTACATCAGACCATGCAGTTCGTCCTTCAAGCCAAGATAATTCACTTCTGTTTGCTCAGGCCTACAGGGAATGATGAACTTTGTTGTAAGTTGTAGGACTAATTCGCTTGGTTACCCCAGATAAGAATACGTACTGACGCGATACTGACACCCTACATTCTGTATGGCAAATCACTTAGTGTGATAGTAACATGATTTTTCAACAACAACATGCACCTCCTGACAAGGCAATCAACTGCACATTCACGCCTGAATTTTTTTTTTATATATGATATACTTGCTGAGCAGAGGATCGATCCTATCGAGGCCAGCAAGGTGTGCAGACCTGGATACTGCACCTGATTGTCAGCTGCTGCGAATCCTTCACCAGGTACACGGAATAAGGCACTGCCTCTTTGGCGGTACCTTAACTGTGGGTGGGGGCTATTTCACACCAGACGGCAACTCGCAAATTGCCTACCCCTCGTTTGTCCCTGCTCCAATCCCTTGTGCTGAGCGCCCAGCGAGAAGGCAACAGGTTCCATTTTTAAAGTCTTTGGTATGACCCGACCGGATATCGAACCCCGTCTCCCGGGTGGAAGGCCGACGCTCTACCACTGTGCCAACCACTCGGTACAAAATTTCCTCTGATGGTCAGGGCCTCAATTATTTTTCGTTCAGTAAAAATTTTCAGCCGGCTGTGTAGGACTTGCCAGGTTATGTGATTTCCCCCTCCTGAGGTTCTTGTCGTGGGATAGCAATGAACATAGACAGTATGTTTGGACATACGTAAATGCTCTTTTATTCGAGTACTACGGTGCAGCCTGTTTCCCCAACATATGTATCTGAACAATAGTTAAACTTAATGTCATACACACATTGTTTTGCCAGACAGTTATTTTCCCGTCTGCTGAGTTCAGAGGTGTCGCATTTCGGTGGGCAACTCTGCTTGTCTGGTGGGGCTGCAAACACTCCGGAAGACGGGTTACCGTTTAAGAAGTGCGTCCGTAACCTGACCAGGACTGTTTTCTTGATGATAGTCTGGGCATGCCGTTTAATCTCTTCATTAACAAACGGCACCTTAAGAATAATTTTTATCCTCCTCTGCTGATCTTGTGGGGTTGCCGAGGGTTCTTCTGATGACGGACTTGATGAAGTTGCTAGGATAGCGGATTGTTTGAGAGAGAGTTTTCTTGATACTTCATCGCTGGATCGGGATACTGTTCTTCTTGTTGCACCCGCCAGGACAGCCCGTTTGGAGGAAATAGGACCGTGACTGTCCCATGGCAGAATGCAGCCGCTGTGTATTGTTTTGGTGTATAACTGTGTTGAGAATGACTTGGTCGTGTGATCCAGATGCACCAACGTGTCCAAGAAAGGTTGGTTATCTTGGGTTGGCATTTCCAAGGTGAACGTGATCGCTGAATTGAGGCTATTGAGGCTATTGATGAAACAACAATCGTCTAGGTTTTTTTGTTTGGTTGACCGTTCATCTCAATTTACCGTCGAATTTACGTCGCAGTTGAGTGTCCAGAAGATTCATGTAGATGATGGCCAAGCTTGGAGCGAGATTATTTCCCATGGCCAGTCCATTGTTCGCGTTCCCATTAATGAGGGCAGTGTCACTTGTTAGCGATAGTCTGACGAAGAATTCAAAATCGTCGCAACTCAACTCCGACAGATCACAGTCCCCTAGTGGGTACTGAGGAACTGTCTAGCAACTGTGAAAACCCCGGGGGTTCTGTCGTCCATATCTTCAAGAGAAATGGAGCCATAGAGGTTGGTGACATATAGGCGCAGAACCCATGAGCATTACTTTAGCGATTGATTTCTTCTAGGAACTGAAGAAATCCTCCGTGTCACGCAGGAGGGCAGGAACTTTGTACAATAACTGCGTGAGAGACATTGCCAGACATTTAGACATGTAAAAAATGCCAAAATGAATACATGCTTTTCCAACTTGTCCTTACGGAACATATAAAATCGTAGCAAAATATTTCGAGTGTTGACTCCACTCTTGGTCAGTTGCAATAAGCGAATAACACAGATACTGGACCATACACCCAATTACCCTTGAGGCTGGTAGGCTTCTTCTCGGCATGGGTTCTCATGAATGAGAGATCTCTATTCAAACCTAAGTGATGTGTATTCAAGCGTAGTATTGTTTTTCAGTTCCATATGATTCGTTCTTGGGCCGAGTTGAAGCTGCCGTATAGAATTACGACCCTAATATCGGATATGTCATGGTTGGGGAGATTGAAATGCTCGGCCACAGGGAATCCTGGTTTATTCGGTCTTATGCTGGATTTATGATTGTTGAAGCGGGACCTGAACTTTGTGCTTGTTTCCCCAACATAGGTGATCTGTGGGCATTTCGAACAGTATAAGAGATATACAACGTTTTTTTTCTGAGTCGCATCCAAATCTCCCGGGTGTCAGGCTAATACCGGAGGCTTGGTGAATATAAGTGGATGAGGGGTCAAGATGTTTGCACACCATGCATCTGCCTTCACCGCATGGAATATTGCCGCTGTTGGGCACGTTACCTGATTTAGGAGGGCCGACCAAACCAACTTTGACCTTAGGTTGCGGGGTTGTCTATAGGCAGTGACCCGTGGTCCCTTGAAGGTTCCCGGCTATAGTGGGGATCGGAGTCCCAGGAACCCCATGATTGCTTGACATCGTTGAAGAGGGGGCGAAGGGTGGGGTGGTAGTGACAAGCAAAGGAGGCCTGTCGCACTTCCGTTTCTCACGATAGGTGAAAAGTTCCGATCTGGGTAGGGGGAGGACTCTATTCAAATTCAATGGGCGGTAGGGCGTAACCCCTACTTAGGAAGAAAATAAACAGATCACAGCCTTATCTGGAAATCTGGTCACGTGAACAGATGCGGCGGTATCTAAGGAGCTGACTGTACACAATAGAGCTTTTGGTATGATCGGGGTGAAAACTGTTGAAATGTATGTCTATCAGTGGGTTTGGTGTAAACTGACGTCTCTATTCTGTTGCCTGTGGATCATAACCAAGACGTCAAGGAATAGGACTCGCTTTACAGAATGTTCCGTGGTGAATTTGATGGAGGATGGAAATTATTGGAAAGGGAAAAGAAGTTTAGAAGTTCTTGTTCGTCCCTGTCCCACACATGAAATGAACATGTCATCAATATAGCGGGTCATAGAAGTGGTTTACAGGGTGATACATTGATGAGATCCTGCTCCAGATAATGCTGAAAATATCTTCATATGAAGGGGGCCATTCTGGTCCCCATTGCAGTCCTTTTGGTCTGGAGGTAGTGGTGGCCATTAAAGGTGAAATTATTGTGCTCGAGGATGAACTCGATTAGTTTGGAAACCTCATGGTGTTGGGCAACCCCTTAGAGCCGCCATTAGTTTTTCGCATGCTAGGGCGCCCCGCTTTGTGGGAATATTAGTGTAAAGGGCGGAAACATCCATTGTGACCAGAATGACCTCAGGTAGATACGGAATGCATGAGTTGTTTAGGAAATACGTGCTGTCTTGAAAGAAACTGGGGATAGTGGGGAGCAGAGGTTGTAGATACCCATCAACATAGGCAGAGGTATAAATTGGTCTCCCCGGGACGGGGATGTTATGTTCCCGGGCGAGTTCGAAAACCCGACATCTGACAGTTTTCAGTGTCCTTGGCCTTTTCATACACCCGACCTCTAAGTTTGTGAATCTTAGGGAGAGAGTTTGTTGTTCGGCCTCATTGATGTACTTGACCGTGTCAATGACCACCACTGCACCACCTTTATCCGCCGGTTTGATGACGACTTGTTGGTTGCTGCCGAGCTCGTCGAGGGCTTTACGGACGGATTCGTCGAGGTTGGATGGCGTAGTCTTGCTGTTGTCGAGTGACGAAAGGAAGTTGGCCGCGTTGACGAAAGTGTCAATAAAGACATTGCGGTTCGACGGAGGCACCCATGTCTTCTTCTCTTCACTGTGTCACGTTTTTCGTGAACTGAATGGGAGCGGAGGCTTCTCTGTTCTTTGCCCACTCGCGAAATCGGACCTTCCTGGTGAAACTGGTTGAGTCGTGGCCCATCCCACAGGGCTGACTCGAGTAATCGGCAGTGGGCAGTCCCAATTCCAGTACCCTGGTTTTACCCCTCGGGGTGAGGTCGTGACTGGAGAGGTTGACAAACTTTTGAACTCGCATGTTCCGTGTGTGAGGCCTCACTGTGGTGTTGCGGATGAACATCTTATTAAGATGAAACTATTTAGGAGTATCCAGTCAACTCTATCCTTCCGGGTAAGCTTTTTTTAAGACTGGAGCGCGACGGATTAGGGCTTGGTGTTTTTTCTTGTTTCTTGCGTCTGATGCTCTTGTTCAAGGCAGCGCGGTAGGACCCCAATTGATCGTAGAATCTGGTTGACCATCCACGTATCGTCTATCCGTTGTTGCCGAGGTTGCAGCCGCAGGAGATCGTCAGGCTAAGGAATTGCTGTGTTAGTTCGTAGGCGTCTTCTGAGTGATAACATTGCGAAGTTTGGGTCGGCAGTGTCATTTATAATCGATTGAGCACGTCGTTCGCACTTGTTGAAAACTGTGTGCCACTGCTGCGAAGTTTAAACTTTTTGGAATGAGGTCCAATCTCTTGCACTTAGAGAGGAAATAAATAGAGGCTCGCGTGTTAACCAATGTGTACAATGTTGTCGGATTTCACACGCCTTAATTCCGTATCCGAGTACGGAATATAAAACAATATCAGTTGGCGTGTGTTGGAAATATATACATACAAACCCAGAAAAAATACGGCAAAAAAAAAAAGATACATGCATTTCCAACTTAGTATTACTTGAACAATAGAACGGTAGAAAAATATTTCGAGTGTTGAACTCCACCTCTTCGTCAGTTGCAATAAGCGGTGTATTATAATATATATACAATGGCCAGGACGAGTAACGATTCCTTTTCCTAAAATGAGGTCATACATCTGTTTTTTCCAATCTCGGGGGGAAACTACAAATTTTTTTTTTTTTTTTTTTTCGGGTTTTTATTGAAGCCAACAGAACAGACAATTGGTCCATCAAAAGGTTTAGAGGATGACGGTAAACTTCCGTTTTCAAGAGCTTTACAGGTTCTTAAGTTTTCTGCAGTAACATTTAGCCTAAACGGCGTACGAATCATCGCTAAACGACTATTAGGATACAACGAGAACGCCAATAACGTGGTCATTACAAACAACAGACATGTCTCTCTCGAATATCGCTATCGTACTCTAACCTACATCATGACAAACAATGGGTCAATGCTGCTAAACATCTTACCTGCAACTAACCAACATCAGTGAACTGCAATAGGATGTCTTCATATTAGCAGCACTTTTTCTCCTCAAAATCGGTCTTGGCCCCGAATAAACTTGTTTTAAAGCTTCGAATGAACCAGATAATGGAGGCTGATTAGCTCAGCCGGCAAGGCTCCAGACATGTGATCCGAAGTGGTGAGTTCGAAGTCACACCAAAGCCCGAGGGCAAATCTCCTAGTGCCCTCAGACAAGACAGGACTGTTCCACGTTATACCAGACCTCGGTGTGGTGCCTAGTGGATAGTAGGCATACGTCTTATGTGGTTTCAACTCTATATGTACTTGTGGTGACAAGTCACTACTGATCAGGGGTATTCTTGAAACGGCCTTGATCACTCGAAGGAGCGCTAAAACCAAATATAAACAGATTATGACAAGAAGCCCGAAGAACGATGAAGTCGCCACAAATTCCGATTTATTTATCCTTCCCCTTGTCAATCCACGAAGGCTCTCTTTCTTGTTATCGGCGCTTTTTCAACGCATTCGAAACGAATTACAAACCAGATTAACCGATTTTAACATTAATACCCGACCCTCGGAGATTCCAGCCCATTCCGTCTCATGGAGACAAGAAACGAGCTCTCTGAGCATTGGCGTCACAAGTTACAAAAACATCGTCAAGCTGGTCAATACGCTCTATATTGCCACTAAATCAGGATCATCACTTCATTCGGTAGACAAAAGTGCACGCTGAGAAAGGAACAGTCCTGAGTAACATGAAAAAGTCGGTACCGTGACTGCACTATACCATCCGACCAACAATATTTGGGGTAAATCATTATGTGGTTGTATTCTTGCCGGAAAACTTTGTTGAGCAGATCGCAAGATGTGAGTTCTTGCCGCGGAGCTTTAAGGAGAACGAAACAACCCCAACTGTTGAATACAAGAATATAGCACCACATAGAATTACAAACGCTACACCGCTGATAACATTTAGGTCAGCCCTGACATACAGTCAAACTCACCACCATGCCGCAGTAATTACGAGTGGGGCGATATGAACTTACCTTCAGCTATGGAAATCTTCTCATTCACGACTAAGTCTCTTGGCTTATTCAGACAAGACCGTAATCCCAACTCGATTTTACACATGACCATCATCGTAGAAAACGTATGACTATTGCTCAGGCCAATCGCTGTACAGACGATTATTATGAACCCTATCAGATGAGACCCCCACATTTAGTTTAACAAAACAAAAACAACCCTCCCTCAGCAAAAAATCACTAACGACGGCCCACCAACGAAGCACTAACCAATATTAGGGTTGAACTCATATTCATATGGAATAAGAATTTGACATTATTTTGCAAAAAGATCCATCTCCCCCTTTTTAACCCCCCCCCCCCACCCCCCCCACCCCCCCCACCCCCCACCCTCGTCTCACTCCATCTCCAACCTTTTTTTTAGACTAACCGTCGTCCTGTCGCTAACTATCTACCGAGTCAAACCCAGGAAGGATACCGCTAGCTAGGCAACTCCAGCCCACATATCAGCTCTCTTAATCGGGATCTCAATACGTTCTGTGAATCGTTCGACAGGACGTAATCCTACGTCGACAACCACTCGTTCTCTACGATCTCAATAACCCTCTGACTGACGTCCTCAATACTGGTACTAGGTAAACAAATACGCATTCGCTTTGGCAAGCCCCCCCCCCCCCCCCCCCCCACCCCCATCACCCCCACTCACCCATACTTACCTCTACCTTTCTCCGTCCCCACACATTTACCATACCCCTTACCCCTCAGTGCAATACCATTTATGACACAAGCACATCCCTATCCGGTTAACCCTCGTCCTCCGCAAGGCGTGTTTCCGCGTTATGTTAGCTGTCTGCAGATTTGCGTTTGGTACGGCCAATCTGTCCCCCGTTCCTGCAAGGCGTGTTTCCGCGTGATTTTAGCTGTCTGCTCGAATTTGTGTTTGGTACGGCCAGTCTGCCGTCTCTCTGTATAGCCAGAAGTCACCATTGCTCCGAACATCTGTTTCGTCTGCCTGTGTAGAATGAGGAGTCGGGCGAGTTCGCAGACCCCCGCCCCGCCAAAGCTTCCCAATGTGGCGTTAGTGGAAATATATCGTGTTCCTTCCTGGCCCACGGCTTGTTACTGGTTCACGTGACTATTGGACTATTGGACCACTATAAATACAAGCTTATTATGGTGAATGAATACGCGAGTCGCTAAATAGTTGGTTAATTCGTATTCATTCATTTTCCGAATTTAAATCACTGTTACTTTCACAATTCTTACGTATACTTTTTTTTACACGATCATTACTACATAATTAGTAGTATTGCTGAGCAAGCTGAGCAAGCGGTGTGGGATAACAAGGCAGCTAACTCTGAACACCAAACCAGTAATCCGGCAGCTCCTCATCACCTGCGTCGGCAGTGAATCTTGACACCTACGCCAGACAGGAGAACCGCTTGGAAAGTTTCCATCTTCGCTGCCTCCGGCGCATCATGGACATAACATGGCAGGACAAAGTCACCAACACTGCTGTCCTGGGGAAAAGCAGGCTCCTCACATCATCTCATGCTCTGTCAACGTCGGCTCCGGTGGCTCGGCCACGTACACCGCATGGAGGACGGTCGCATTCAAGGACCTCCTGTATGGCAAACTGGCTACAGGATTCCGCCCAACGGGTCGCCCAGCACTGCGCTACAAGGACGTCTGCAAGCGCGACCTTAAACTCACGGGCATCGACACGTCCAAATGGGAGCGGCAACTTGCAGATGATCGTGACGGATGGCGCCTGCTGTCCGGGCTGGATCAAGGGGGGGAGGAGAAAAGGACCCTACAGCTAGTAGAAAGGAGGGCACGTAGAAAGATAGACAAACAGACATCTCTACCCCCCACTCTCATTTTGTGTTGCAACAACTGCTGCAGAGACTGTCACGCCAGGATTGGACTGTTGAGCCATACCATACGCTGGCTATCAACAACGACTGATTTGACTTTCCAGGGTGGGCACCAACCATTGAGTCTCTCGGACAGAAGGATGCCTACTACTATACTAGTAGTATTGATGTTAAGGGTGGTAAATTTTCTTGCGTAGTTCCCTTCATACTTTCCGCACAATTCCCAGTAGAGACATGAATAATATCATCTTCACAGCATAATAATTGGCAGCTGTGGTGACAATATTATCTGAATGTTGGCACATTCACTGGCCTGAATTCTGGGCCTCCGTAGATACTGATTCATGATTCCCAATCACATATTGTTGAGCGTGGGGTGTGTGTAGGCCATAGTACTGTAATGGGTCTTATATACGAAACCATATATCATCATACGCCTCAGTACAATAATGTTATTGCTATAATCGAAACGTTAGCCCATTCACTGATCTACATTAGGGCCCCCTCAGATTCTAAATACGATTGCCAGTCGCCTCACGCAGAGAGAGGAGGTGATGTGTGTTGGTCTATAGTGCATGAATCGGGCACTAGTTTGTAACGTGACCTGTTTCGATACTGGCTCTAGGTGGGCCTCTAGTCTACACTACATTGCTGTCTCGCATCATCCCAATTATTCCTCGTGTTTCGCTCGACCACGTGATAGCAGTACCCAATGGAGCTACGTTTAGAAGGATCTACGATTGCCTTTACAGGTCCTGGCTTACGTGAATTGCTTATACATCGCAGCAATATACACCGAAACTTTTCTTTCTTTTTCTACAATATGAAATTGAAGGCACCCATCGTTTAACACCTCAGCCTATATCCTTGAATTATTTGTGTAGTCACTGATGCGATTGACTCGAAATCATTACTTGTATTTCTGGAAGACATCGAGAAGAACAACTGCTCTACTTCAGCATATATAATTGCTTCGTAAAATGGCACGATGGATTTCGGTCTCTTTTGCTATGCGCGTTGTTTGCAAGTCAAAGTGCTGCAGTCAACAGAGGTGAGTAACAATTTGAAAACATTATTCTCTCTGATCACTCCCCTTATTGCTGGCTTGTATGACTGAAACTTATAAATTTGGTCATACTTTGCAGTATAATTTTTTGTAATAGAATTTGCCTACCTTTGAAACCATCACTGAGCCGTTGCCTATTTCTGTTGTTTGCAATTTACGACTTGGAGAACTAGAGACTTGCCGGAATAGTTCTGACTACTGCCTAAATTCATTCATTCCAAGTCTGTTCATTATCGTTTGTGAGTTTTCATTGGGGATTTCGTGGCGGCATCAGTACATCTTTTGAACATTGTTTGAACATACCGTTGCCGCAGTCTTACTTTAATACACAATGAAACGTACTCGTTAGGGCTGGCGTAAACACTTTGGCTACCTAATACAATTCTTTCCTGGTAACAAATATATCCCACGAACATAGCTTCGGCCGCTTTCTGTTGCTGCTTTTAACAAATACCCTGGTACAGTTGCAATAAATCAACGCACTGTAACACCTTCAAAAATAACAGAACCGAAAATATTATTGTAAGAATGTAGTATTCAATGTTCCTACTTCCATATAATTGGTTTAAAAGACATTGTCAAGTAACATATTTCTTTTAAACTAGCATACTTAAGAGGACAATCAACCCCACACACCCCCCCCCATTTACGGATCTAGCCATGTTGTGTTGTTGAGATATTTCAATTTAACTTTTGAGAAATTAAGGAATAATGGCTTCACGAGAACGATTCAGAGACTGCCCATAGCCCCTTCACAGTAAATTCTCCAGTTTAACCATGTAACAGAAAGAACGAAAGAGGATTCCACTTAGAAGTGAATTCTTCGAATATAAATTGGGTGACCAATTTTGTAGGTTTTTTTGTCGGATAACATCTATAGTTTGTGCATCACCAAAGATTTTCAAGAGTAAATGTTTTAACCTTGACCCTGTGTTATGTGCGATCCTACGGTTCCCCCAGTTTGTCACAAGACAAATTTTGCAATAGCTTATCGTGCCTCATCGTTCAAATTGGCTGAAAATATTCGGTCTATGAGTGTTCGGCTGTCATAATGCCAACGCTAAGCATACCAAAAGTTTAGTCATGTTCCCATGACTTGGCCTTAGAAACCGTTGAATCCAAAATGGTTAGATTTTAGAGGAAGATATAGGAGTGGGCGGGGAATGCCCCATCCAAGAAACGATAATTTGGAGAGGCAACATAAAAATTAGGGAGTTACTACTAAGAGCTCCGACAAGTTGAATCTTGTTTCAGCTCAACGACCTGGTAGCAGTTCCAGACTCAACTGAATTTGACATTTTTGGAGTCGACGCGTATTATCTTTCAGCTCAATTCTTATCTGGCCTGTTAGAAATACAGATAAAGAATTGTTATGAGTTAGGCTGCTTGTACTTTCTGTTTAACGAGGCACATCCGATTTGAATGGGAAGGACCTTGAACATTCACCATCAATGAAAAAAAAATCTAACCTCTTCCATACCACACCGACGATGCAATTGTCAGCCGAACTTATTTCGAACGTTTGCGACGCTACATGACATTCGTGAGAATAACATTAACCGTACTCTGCGGTTATTCTTCTACCTAGACGCCTTCAACACGGGGAAACAACGGGAAAAACATGACACTGGTATTACGTGAAAGCTCCCAAAAATGTTTTTTTTTCAGTGGGGGGGGGGGTGGGATCTTCTGCCCAGTATTGTATTTTTTTTTTTCAGAAATGCCCAACGACAGATGACAAGGATATACTGATGTGTTATATCTTTTTTCATCCTCAAGTTTATTGATCAGCTCCCGATTTTTTAGAGGTAAATAATTTTGTCTGCATGTGCATTTGTTTAACCTGACTGTTCCGAGAACCAACTGCCGAAATTCCGCTTCTTGTTTGTCTATATGGATAAATAAGTTTATAATCAACTTTTTAGAATTGGCGATGGATATTACAGTAGCCTCCTGTCAATATATTATAATACCACGACATTATGGTATGGGAACGACTGGTCCAACGTCCTCGAGTATTTAATATGCTTTCTACACTCTTTTTGAAAGGAATATTCCGACCGCTTTTCAGTTATCTTTCTCGTCATTTAAAGGGCAAACCTGTTGTATTATAGTGGTGATTCCCTGAGTGATTGTGACCGTTTTAATTTACAAAAGCCCCGAATCTCTGGAAACATAACCATCACTGTTCGAAAACCAAACCTTTTTCTTAGAACAACAGGTTTCATGTATTCCCTAAAAAATTTCATGACGACAAAATGATTTTTCTACCAAAAGAACTACATTCCATCCCAGATGTTTTTTTTTTTTTTTTTCCCGATTTTTATGCAACAAATTCATTGCAAGCGTGATGGCCTTTTAAACTCGTAATGTTTGATTTCATACGTGGGAGATCGCGAAACGCCTAAGAACGGCCATTTTAACTCCAATTTAATACGCAATATAGTTTTACGGACACTAATTGATAATCGGAACAGTATTTTTTAATACGATATGGAACATCTTCCATTCTGGAAATACCAATGTTAACTTACAGTGACCTTGTTACTCAGAACAACAATGTTATAGAAATCGACTACAGCTGTCATTGGTTTTCCGACAAAATTTGTTCCTAATTCCTAATGCTGTTGGCAATCCATCGTTTAAAAACTGGAGAAAATTAGAACCCGACATATATGAAATAATAGAGAATGAAACACAATTGCCCCAATTTGTTCTTTCGTCTATACAAGACATGACTTTGAATAATATATATGGAACATTGGAATGTCCCACCAAATATGGACTGATCCCGTCAATCAATAGAGCTATTAACATCCTGATTTTCCTATATCACTGTTAAAATTGTTGTATTGTTTTTCATGGTTTTAATATTCAAACCCAAAATGACCAGTCCCATACGAGGCAGATGAACTACCCCTACAATAGGTCCGTGGTAGTAGGAATTTTCAGTTGTCATTCGTGCTAAAGAACACGACATGTCCTATACGGGACAAATGAACTACCCATACTAGATCCTGATGATAGATCTGCTGTCGATTATAAAATTGACAATTCCTCTAAGGGCGAACGACTCCCCCTAATCGACCGTGATAGGAGATGTCGGTCTGTCGATTATAAATATCGACAATCTATAGGGGCAAATGAAATCCCCCTAAATAGATCCGTGTTGGAAATTGTTTGGCTGTCTTTATAATTTACCAAGTCCTATAAGGGGCAAGGGACTACCCCTAATAGATCCGTGATAGATATGATTGGCTGTCGATTATAAAATTGACTTCCCTAAGGGGCGAACGAACTACCCCGAATAGATCACGTGTTGGAATTGTTTGGCTGTCGATTACTAAAATTGACATTCACATCATGGGCAGATGAACTACCTGAAACCCTAATAAATATCCGTGTGGGGAAACTGTTTGGCTGTCGATATAAAATTCAACATCCTAAAGGGGCAAAATGGACACCCTAAATATCCGTCGATAGGAGATGTTTGGCTGTCGATTATAAAATTGACAGTCCCATAAGGGGCGAACGAACTACCCCTAATAGATCCGTGATAGGAATTGTCTGCTGTCCGATTATTACTTTTGACAAGTCCTATAGGGGGCAATGGACTACTACCCCTATGATCCGTGATAGGATGCGTGATTTCGGCTGTCTTGCTATAGATATAAATTGACAGTGCACATAAGGGGCAGATTAAGCTCCACCTCATTAATCCGTAGAATGGAGAAATGTTTTGGGGGCTGTCGATCTATAAAATTGACACATTCTTATAAGGGGCACATATAGGGGGCGTACCGCCTAATAGAACCGTGATAAGAGATGTTTCGCTGTCGACCTATGAAATTTAACTCCCTGTGTGGGCAGATAAACTACCCCTAATAGATTCGTTAAAAGACGATGGAATTTGTTCTTCTTGTGCTATGCGCGTTGTTTGCAAGTTCAAAGGGCCTTCAGCCCCAGAGGTGAGCTAAATTGAACATTTTCTATTCTGTCAAGCCACTGATGGCTGGCTTGTCATTACATGAAACTTTAAAGTTGGTCGATTACTTTGCAGTATAAGTTTTGTAATAGAATTTGCCTACCTTTGAAACCATCACTGAGCCGTTGCCTATCTTTTGTTGCCAATTACGACTGAGAACTAGATTGCCGAATGTTACTGCCTAAAGCATCCAAGTTGTTAATTACTCGTTGTGTGAGTTTCATTTGGGGAGTTCGTGGCGGGCATCATACATCTTTGAACTTGTTTTGAACTACCGTTGCCCAGTATGGACTTTAATAACACAATGAAACGTACTCTTTCGGCTGGCGATACCATTTGGCGAACTTAATACAATTCTTCCGGTAAAAATATATCCTCCTGACATAGTTCGTGCGTTTCGTGCTGCTTTTAACAAATACCCTGGTACAGTTGGCAAGAAATCAACGCACTGTAACACCTTCAAAAACTAACAAACCGAAAATATTATGTAAGAATGTAGTATTCAAGTGTTCTACTTCAGATTAATTGTAAAGGACAAGGGTCAAGTAACCTATTCTTTTAAACTAGATCAACTGAAAGGAGAAAATTCAAACCCACACCCCAACATTTAAAGGATCTAGCTGTTGTGTTGTTGAGATATTTCAATTTACTTTTGAGAAAATTCAAGGAATAGGAATATAGGCTTCACGAGGGAACGATTTCAGAGACTGGCCCATAGCCCCTTCACAGTATGCTCCAGGTTTAAACATGTACAGAAAGACGAAAAAAGACGGTATTCACTTAGAAGATTCTGGTAACATATTGACCAATTTTAGGTTTTTTCGGATAAACATTAGAGTTTGGCATCACAAGATTTCAAGGAGTACATGTTTTATTGACCTTGTGTTATGGGAGATCTACGGTTCCCCCAGTCATGTACAAGACAAATTTTGCAATAGTGATCGAGCCTCACATTCAAATTGCGAAAATTCGGTCTGAGGTTCGGCTGTCAAAGCCTCGATAAGAAGTTACAAAAGTTAGTCCTGTTCCATGACCATTGGCCTTTAGAACCCGTTGAATCAAAATGGTTAGATTTAGAGGAAGATTATAGGGTGGGGGAGGAATCCCAGCCAAGAACAGTAGAAGAAGATACGGTTGGGAGAGGGGCAAACATAAAAATTAGGGAGTTACTAAAGAGCTTCGAAAGTTGATTTGTTCAGTCAACGATGGTAGCATTCCATGACCTCAACTGAATTGCATTTTGTCGACGCGTATTATCTTCAGCTCAATTCTTATCTGGCCTGTGGTAGAACTACAGATAAAGATGATGACGGATTAGGCTGCGTGTTACTTTCTGTTTAACGAGGACCTCCGATTTGATGGGAATGACCTTGAACATAATCAAATATGAAAAAAAATCTAACCTCTTTCATACCACCGACGATGAAATGTAGCCGAACTTATGTCGACGTTGCGCGCTACATGACATTCGTGCGAATAACATTAACGTACTCTGCGGTTATTCTTCGACATAAGCCGCTTCAACACGAGGAGCAAAAGAAAAAAATGGGAAAAACGGGAAAAAAATAAACATGAGTATTACGTGAAAGCTCCCAAAACAGGTTTTTTCAGTGGGGGGGGGGGGTGAGGAGCTCGCCCATCGTGTATTTTTTTTTCATCAAATGCCCAACGACAGGAGACAAGGTATAATGGGTGTTATAGATTTTTTTCATCATTAAAAAGTTTATTTGATCAGCTCCCGATTTTTTTAAGAGGTAAAATATTTTGTCTGCATGTGCATTGGTTACTGACTGTCCGAAAACAAAAAATGCGAAAATTCGACTGCTTGTGTGCGATATTGGATAAATAAGTTCTAATAAACTTTTTAGAATTGGAGAAGAGGGAGATTACATAGCTCCTGTAACATATATGATAAATACCAGCGACTATGGTATGGGTAACGACGGGTCACGTCTCGAGTACTTTATATGCTTTCTACGACCTCTTGTGAAAAAAAAAAAACAAGGAAGATTATTCCGACACCCTTTCAGTTATCTCTTGTCATTTAAAGGAAACATGTGTAATTATAGTGGTGATTCCCTGAGATGATTGGGACAGTTTTACATTTACAAAGCCCCGAAATCTCTTGGAAACATGAACAAATCTACTGTTCGAAAACAACCTTTCTTAGCACAAACAGCGTTTCAGTAGTTCAAACAACATTTCATGTACGACCAAATGATGTTTCTACCAAAACGAACTAAATTTCATACACAGAATGGTTTTTTTTTTTTCCCGATTTTATGCCCAGCAAGTTCATGACAGCGTGATGGCCTTTTAATCGTATGGTGGATTCTACGTGGAATCGCAAAAACGCCAAAGAACAGAGCAGTTTATCTCAATTATAACTGCAATATAGTGTACGGACACCTAATTGATAAATCGGAACAGTATTTAATACGCTATGGTGGAACATCTTTTTTTTTTTCCATGCGGGAAATACAAATGTTAACTACATTGACTTGTTTACTCGAACCAAATGTTATGAGAAAGCGCCTACAGTGTAATTGTTGGTTACGACACAAGTTGTTCGAATGCGTGTTGGAAAATCATCGTTAAAACTGGAAAATTAGACCCCGACATATTTAAATAAATAATAGAGAATGAAACAAAAGTGACCCAAATTTGTTCTTTCAGTCGATACAGACATGACTGGAAATGATATTAGTGTGAACATTGGAATGGCCAACAAATATGGAAAATGATCAAGTCAAATCATAGAGCTAATTACATGCACTGAACTTTCCGATATCATCGTTAAAATTGTTATTGTTCTGGTTGGGTAATATGAAACCAAAAAGAACGTCCCCATAAGAGGCAGGAGAAATACCCCCAATAGGTCGTGGTATAGGGATGATGTCTTAGTTGTAATTCGTTATAACAGAAACGACAGGTCCTATAGGGGACAAATGGACTTCCCCTAATAGATCCGTGAAAAGAGATCTTGGCTGTCGTTTATAAAATTGACAAGTCCTATAAGGGCGAACGAACTACCACTATAGATCAGTGATAGGAGATGTATGGCTGTCGATTATAATGGACAAAGTTATAAGGGGCAGATGAAATCCCCTATAGATCAAGTGTGGAAATGTTGGATGTCTTATTAAAATAACAAGTCCTATAAGGGGCAAGGACTACCATAAGTACGGAGTGATAGCGCTGATTGGCCTGTCGATTATAAAATTGAAAAGTAAATAAGGGCGAACGAAACTACCCCTAAATAGATCCGTGATAGGCGAGTTTGGCTGTCGATTATAAAGTTAACAAGTCACATAAGGGGCAATGAACTACCCCTAATAAATTCGTGTGGGAAATGTTTGGCGGTCGAATATAAAATACCAAGTCCTATAAGGAGGCAAAATGGACTACCCTAATCATATCCGTGATAGGAGATGTTTGGCTGTCGATTAAAAATGACAGTCACATAAGGGGCGAAACGAACAACCCCTAATAGTCCGTGATAGGAGATGTCTGGCTGTCGATTATAAATTTGACAAGTTCTATAAGGGGAAAATGAACTACACCATATAGATGTGATAGGAGATGTGTGGCCTGCGATTCTAAAATTGACAAGTCCTACAAGGGGCGAATGAACTACCCTAATTAGCCGTGTGGGAAATGTTTGGCTGTCGAATATAAAATTGACAAGTCTTATAAGGGGCAAATGGACTTCCCCTAATAGATCCGTGATAGGAATTGTTTCGGCTTGTCGACTCATGAAATTGGAATACTCCGTGAGGGCAGATAAAAGCTAACCCAATAGATGTCGTGATATGGAGAGGTTAACTGTCAGTTGGTAAAATTGACAATGTAATAAAAAGGGCAGTGAACTTCCCTAGGTCCGTGCTAATAGATGTCGGGCTGCATTTGTACATTAAATATATATATAACAGAAATGATAAAGCCTATAAGGGCAAATGAAACTGCCCCTAAAGATCCGTGATAGGGAGATGTCTGGTGTTATCTGTAAGTAATAGAAATGACAAGTCCTAAAAGGGGCCAAATGAACTACTCCAGTGAGCGTGTGATAGGAGATTTCTATCAGTCAGTTGTATAAGTTGACAAGTCCTAAAGGGGCAGAAGAACTACCCCAATGGGTCAGCGAATGAGAGATGTTGACCCATTGAAATTTAGAAGAACCCGTCTTAAGAAAGCAGATTGAACTACCCCCAGTAGGTATGGTGCAGTGCCAGGGTGTGTTTTTTCAGGTTTATTAAAATTGCCTGCCTAACTGGGCTGCTTCGTGGTCATTGTATCATGCAGACTGTATAGTTAGATACAGAAATGTTGTGACATAGAGGTTGTGCATTAGCGAATGTTAACGCCCGAAGGGGGTTCCTAATGGTTGAAATTAGTGAACGGACTGAGGTAGGTGACTAAACCATTGGCGGAAATGTCTTGTCCATTTCTTCGATCAATGTTTTTTTTTTTTTTTTGAACAAACTACTGGGAGCAAGGGGTGGGGGTTGCCCTTAAGTCTTACGACTGGAGGCTAACGCTCTGCAAAACGACTGTGAAGAAAATCAGACAAATAAATATTATATAATGATGTACTTAAAAATGAATAACATGATTGCACCTTTTCCTCGCCGAATTTTGCCTATCAGCGGGAGTGAATGACATGCATGAAACTAACTACTTGCAGGGTGTCAGCAACGGAGTGAAACCCGGCGTGTCGGGTGCACTATATCGCCAACGATATTTAAAACCCTGGACCCTCCATTGTGGAAACATTTTAGGATTACCGGAAACATTCAGTCACGGGGTCTCGGGAGTCTGGCACCCAGTTCTGTCAAGAGACTCCGTATAACCCTATGGTTATAGTGAGTTGAAGTTGGTGCCGAGAAGGCACAGTCACGCCATCATGCTCAGGGATGGCTGGGTGATTGGAAACGGTGGATGGATCTGGTTTAGTGCCTTACATGCATGTGCTCTAATGAGTTGGTGGCTCTGAGGTGGAGGGGCTACGCGGTTTCATGTTATGTAATAATGAATGAGTGAAGTTATAAGTGGGTTAGATAAAGGAAAAAATACACGCGAATAATGAACCTACCTAAAGAGCGCTCAGAACAACTGGCACTGAAGATAATGTATTTTCAACAGGAGGGGCGATGGGGGGGGGGGGGGGGGGGGGGGCGCCTCTATTAACAAAGTATGTCGTGTAAGGCTGTCATTTAGAAAAGGGAATGCATTCATTTGACATCAGTTCTGTGCATTTTCATTCCGAATCAGTAGTGTTTTGAGCGATATATTAGATATTTAGTGTCACCTAAAAAACAGTGTTTGGGAAAACAATATCCCATTCGAAACGCGAAAAAGCCCGTCTTGGATACAGTTCGTAGGCCTTCTAGCAATTAAGCACAAAACGTTTAGGATTAACCGTTGTCTCTAGAGTTGGGCACAATTGGAACATAAATAAAACACCAATAAACACGTGAAATTGGAAACCTCGTCAAGAAGAAATTGAAGACCGTGATAAATTCTTGGCAGTTGTCAAGAAGGGCGACATTTTCTCTCTTTGGATTATTTAAAATCTTTATTCATTTGTGCCAAATGCCACTGATATATAAATTGTACATGCAAACATAACCTTCTGTTAAACTGATGTCAACAGGAGACCCAGCAACTGAGTGGATATCTTGCAGGATGATGGTCTTCGTGGGTCGCCGCACAACTGGTAAACCGTCATAATATGTATACAATGCATGCTTATTAAACATTACTATTATATAGGCTCTTTATCAGTATTATTCTGGCTATTAAGGGGAGCACTGAGAGCCAAAGCGACTGTATCCCACCACGAGTATGGAAAGCCGTGCTGGACGAAAAATTCATATTAAGGTACCAATTATCCATTTTATGGTAATATTCATTTATGGTCGCATTAATTATGGCAAGCCAATGGGAAGGCAGGAAATATTCGTAGCATTAATCGACATTATGGTAGCATTAAAATCGAATTTATGGTAGCATTAAACGATTTATGCTACCATATATTCGAAGATAGGCTACCAATATTCGAATTTTATGGTAGCATTAAATGAAGTTATGGTAGCATTAAATAGACTATATGTACCATATATTCTGCCTTCAATATTGGCTGTGAATTATATGCTATCCATAAAATGGAATATATCTACCGAAAATCGTATTCATGGTACCATTAAATCGAACATATGCTACCATATATGTCGATTTAATGCTACCATTAAATTCGATAATGCGACCCATATATTCGGCAATCAACTACCGGAGAAATATTAACCAATACACTATGTCAGTGCTTACCGCAAACGTAGACATAAGTTGTCACGCAAAGTTGCATTTACTCTCTGCTCTCGCTATATAGTTAGTGGACTACGCCGGGCGCCGCGCCAGTGTGCATTGTCAAAATGGCGGGTCCAACAGATAAGGAGGAATTTCTAATCATGTTATTGATATTGATTATCACCGTCTTTGAAAGCAGATGTGGCATATCATTATGCATGTACGTACGTACGTGTTTCGGATCTTAGGCGCTCGGCTAATATACGCGCGTACGTCTACGATGATATTGGGAGACAGCATGTGGCATTAACATGTTGTATGCGCGCGCAAACCTAGTTAGCCATATTTTTTTTACACAGGAATTTGGACTTAATTTATAAGACCAAATGGGAAGGCAGGAATATATGGTAGCATTAAAAGCGGGAATAGATGTACCATTAATTCGAATATTTGGTAGCATATATTCGATTTAATGTACATAACTTCGAATATCGGGTAGCAGATAGTCGAATTATGTGCATATATTGCGATTTAATGATACCATAAATTCGGAATATATGGTAGCATATCTTCGAATATATGGGTAGCATATATTCGACTTAATGCACCATAAATTCGATTTAGGCTACCATATATTCCTTGCTTACATTGGTGTGGATATATGTACCATTAAAAGGAATATATGCTAAATAATGGAATATTAGTACCGTAAAATGAATATATGGTGCAGTAAATTATGGTATTTCTGGCCAGCAGGGCTTTCCATACACGAGGTTTGGAAAACCATAGCGATTCGGTGACCTTGTCCTGAATTACTCACCATCGGGAGTATAAGTCCGTACTGCGGGCAGGCTGCATTCCGGCTATAGCAAGTATCCATGGCAGACTAGCAGACTGTTATTTCAAATTGGCCAGCCGGTTTTTGCGACCAGACAAGTTCAGCTGCGTGCGGCGCTAGCATCATATTATTCGTTCTCTAAGGGGCGTCAGCAGATCTTGGAAGGAAATTGAAGGGGTGACGTCAATACATACATCAATATTTGTTTGTAGACTTCAAACGCACGATTTCCGCGTCTGTTTTCGTTTGTTTGTTCTTTTTTTTTGCTTTTCGTTTTTCGTGGGTGTATTATTGGAGTTTCACACAAGTTTGATTGGCGGGTATAGGAAGGTGCATTGTGGGTTGAATTGTATGGTGACGTGAGAGAAGGATACCCTGCAATAAATTATTGCTGCGATATGGTACACTGAAGTACGGCTATTTAGCGCGGACAGGGTAGGCCCACAAAGACTCATGGCTCGTCCTATCGGCGTAGGAGTGGAGAGACCTGGGCCTCCCCGCATAGTTCGGACGAGATGGAAGGGGATGGGGGGTGTGGAGGAAAGAACGGCGATAAATTTTCAGTTTTCACGAGAAAATCGCAGATGTCCATAAATATTGCTATTTCTAACGATACACTCATGGACTTCCTTAAAAGGTGCAGGAGAACACTGTTTGAAAATCAGTACCGTGTTTTAAACATTGTGAGTGAGGACATCACTCAGAATTTGAATATCCCCCCCCCCCCCAATACGTACGGTCTTCGGGGGATTTATGCTTGGTCAATTCTGCGGGGCTATACACGTCGGGGTTGTACCAGCCTGAAATGTATAAGGTTATTGGGCTGTTATGTTCATACAGTCATCACACTCTGGTGTCTATTTTTTTTTCTCTCTCTTTTTTTTCAATCTGTAATTCCAATGACCTTACCACCCCCCTAAAAATGTTGCATATCATTTACACATAGCAGAGCACCAGTGTTGTGTGAAACAACATTGTGTGGAACTTGTGTAAAAAAATACACAGATGTGCTCGCATTATACACAATGTTGTGTAGTTGTCTGCACAACACCGGGTAGGTGTGCTAGTTAGTCGTTACGCATTTTCAGTTAGTAGTGGAGTTCTGTTGCACGCGGGCGGAATAGGGGGGGGGGGTTACATGTCCCCCAATTTTCTTTGTGGGGGAAATATATCAATCCCCCCCCCCCCAATATTTGCGGGAACCTGGTGGGGAAGAAAAAACCTATAATCAAAAGGTACGTAGGCCATAGAAAAGGCCTTTTGTTTCTAATCAGATGCTAAGTTATGTTGGAAGGTAGAAATGCACTGCCAGCGTTGCCTTTGATTCAGATTTGGCAAGAATACGCTTTCTGCAAATGTCTGAGTGTCATCTACAAGTGCGGTGACAATATGGGGAGGACACAAGAGAATTGTTTCGGGACCCGAATAGTCTCCCCCACCCACACAAAATGCTGGAAGCTGAACTGCCATTTTCCAACATGAGGCGAAAAAATATCGTGCCAGTTTGGTTTTGTTAGACTCTCTAACCAACTGTCCCCATTAGCCATAGTCACACTTCTGCTCCCAATATAAACCAGCAGAGATAGGGACTGATTAATGGCTATTGATGCCACAGCATTATCATATCACACAACCAACATCATTAAATCTGACCGGCCTATGGTCACCATCCCCAAGGGCAGACTGGGCTAGTGCACTGTCTGTATTACCATACCACTGTCTTGGTATGGGGATTCCCCGCACTACTATGGTATATGTAAACCTGAATTAGGCACTAGCCTTGTTAAAACACAGCATATTGACAATATTGGAAAACCGAAGGTCGAAAATTGTAGGAATAGTAGATATGTCTGTTAGGGGAGGTAACATTGTTCCGTAAAGGATTTTTTCTTCTATGACCAAGGGCAAGGACTGCAAAGGTTAAGGGGGCCTTTTTTGCAAGAGGGGTGGGGGCAGGGGGAGAGGGGGAGGACAGGGGGGGGGGCGGCTTTGAATTGGAAACCAGAAACTATAGACTGAAACCAGAGCAAGCAATGTAAGGAGTGGAGTTTTTGCTTGCATTCAGGAATTTGTCAGAAGAAATACAGGGCACAGGGTGAAAGAAGTTCTAAATGTTCAAACTTTACAAGCTGCTCAGGAACTGGAGGGGGGCGGGGGGGGGGGGGGGGGGGGAGGAATCCCTACCACGCTATTGTATAAGGCTTATGTAGGCCTCATGAACATGTTTGGCGGTAGGAGAGGGGGGGAAAAAAAAATGAGACATAACTGAATACTGTTCTGGGGCCAATAGAAGAGGGACTCTGAGGGCGTGGGGTCCCCCCTATCTTTAGTCAAAATTCAAAAGAAAAGGTTAAGGAAAAACACAAATGTGCAATAAGTATTGGATTCCAGCGTGAAAAATGGAAACGACAGTTAAACGGTCTGGTACAGCCTACCAGCAAAGGTCCAAGATTGAAACTAGGATGAATACGTATTCTGGGCCGCTGCACAATGTATCATACTTTCAAAGTATTGTGTTAGAAAGCGAAAATGCGGCAAAAACACTATTTTTGTGTTGACTACGAAGGGAGAACATCAATAAATTATCGAGTGACATGATTTTGCGGCACTGATGGCGATCCACTAATATTCCATGTCAACATGTGGAAGGGGACCACCAGCACTGTAAAATAACATGATGAAACTGCAATCTGACAAATTTAAAATCATTTCAAAAAATGAAAAAGGCTAGAGTTTAGTCCACTTATGATCCTTAAGGGTTGTTCACAATTGTGCGATACGATACGGATACGATAAATTTAACGTCGAGTTTAAAAAGTGTTATTTTTAATAGGGTTGTTCCGGCGTTCGGCGCTAACGTAACAGAGAGGAAGAAAGTCGTGGGATTTTAGTTGAGGGAGCACAAGTTGTCCAGTTTGTCGATTAAGGTAGTGGAATAGCCTGGTCGCAGAGTAATTGAGTAGCAAGAATTGTAATTTCAAAGCAATTCGAAGCAATTGTGTCTTTCTCCGTACTTGTAGGAGCCGTGGAGAAGCGCAATTGACCATTACGAATCAGACAGCTGACTTCACCATCCGCCTACCCTTTCGTTAGACACCCAGTCTTAATAGCATCGGTATCCATATACGCGAAGTGGTGGGTAGCAAGAAAGATTGCGTCAAATGAATCACAATTGAGCTGAAAACAGTTGCGTGTACTTGATCAGAACAAACATTATAAAAAATACAAATAAATGCGCAATGCAAAGTGATCACTTGCGCAATTCTGGCAAAGATTATGGAAAAGAAAACAGGCAATTGGGGGGTGGGGGATTTGGCGGGGAAAAATGGGTTTTTAGTGAGAAAATCACGGGTTTTGATGAATGTATGGTAGTGACGATCCGGGAAAGACATACGGCCTCTGATTGAGCTACTCGGCCCTATTAACGCCATGCATGGGGACTATGAAACCATGTTTCTAGTTGCGAATCCATGAGGCCCTCACCATCAATAAAATTAGTGTGACCAGTGAGGTAATGGGGAGGTCAGTTGCGTCGGGAGTGCCCAAATCTAATGGGGCATGCAAAGGAAGGAATGCGGTTGGTAATGAGTGGCATAGGGGGGTGTGGGGCTGTGTGGTAAGGGCAGGGTAGGAGGGAGTTCCCCAGAAGGGAGGGGGGGGGGGTGTTCGATCCACAGCCTGACGTCTATACGGGAACGTTATACTCCACTCATGTGAAGAGGCAGGCCGGGGGAAAAGGAACGAAGAAGGCACAGAGGAAGAGCTATATGGGGGGGGGGGGGGTATAATGTCGATCTAACGCCAAAAGTACAATAATGCTTTAGGTTATGGGACAGTTAGTCCCACAGGTAGAGCAGTATGCATTGATTGTTACATGCTTGTTCTGAGCAGAGTAAACAAGCTCCAATTTTCGCCAATTGAGCATTTCTGAATTGACCAAATGGCGGAATGTTCTTGGCCACCTCACTTCGCCGTATATACCTCCTCAGTGAAGAAAATACAGAGGAGAAAGCAGTTCACCCAATCGCAGACCCGCGACAACGCAAATTCGCACATTCGCGGATTTGCGTTGCCCAATGATAACCCTATAAATAACATAGGAAGCGAAAAAAGTCTTTGTCGCGTATTCGCACATTCGCGTGCCTAGTAAAAAAGCACTTCAAGTTAGATGGTGTTAATTCTAACTAATTTTAGTGCGTTTCGCGCTCTGTATCACAAAATGGTTATTAGAGTGAACATTACTCCATCAGAGTGGAAAAGTTAGTCCGAGAGGGTGAAAATCAGTCCGAAGGAGGGGAAATTCGCTAAACCGGAGTTGTCGAAGTCACATCACTCGAAATTTTCCGCCGCGTGACTGCATCGGAGTGAATGTTCTTTCTATCCGAGTAAATGTTCGCCGAGTGAATGTTAGTGTAGTTAGGGACTGATAGTGAGTTAATGGTTCACGCTTTGTTTTTTAGACACTGCAATTCAGGAGGAAAAGTCACACCCATGCAGCTTTACACCATAGGCAAAGTATACGCATTCTGGTTTCATGTGCATCTTCAAGAAGAAAATAACCCCAGGAAACATAAGTCGCGTAGCAGGGACTTGTTACAAACATGAGCTTCACTCCATATCTAGGCTTGTCCCCGTCCCCGACCCAACCTCCCAGCCGCTTGTAGTAGTAGAAGGCATCAGAACATTCCATATGATGGTATCATGGTAGCAGTGGCATTGTGGCAAAGTCATCTGATAGTGAGTGACGAACAAAACGACGTCCACCGTAACGAAGACACTTGTAAATGTAGGCCCCCTCGTAGCTTAGTCGAACAGGTATGGCCAATCATTCGAGGATGTGCAGCCTCCAGTTAAACTCTCATCATGCCATGACTGTTTTTAATGGGATTTAATGGGATTCCATTGAACCCATAAGTTTTCTAGTGGGATTTAATGGGATCCCATTGAAATTTTCTGGGTAGCAGTCGAATGTCAGACCCACTTTGAACGCGTCATTCAACTACGTTGGGGGTGTGGGTTTGATGAACAGAACTGAAAAACATGATAGGTTTGGTTTTAGGGTTAGTCCTGGCGAGGACAGATATTAAACGTTTGTCCTCATGAGACCCGAGAAACACAGGAATATATCTCAAGTGCAAATCAGGGATGCCATATTGGTTGATACCTGTCGTGATTTATTTGGCCGTCGGTCAGAAAGTCTGTTACAAATGTAAAGACCAAATAACAATAACTCATTGCCTTAATCAGAGTGACGAGTCACACCACGTCTGTTTTCTTTGCTGAGCAGATCCTGTCCGGGCTAAACTCCTGGTTGGCCCGTAAGGAGGGCGATCTTGAGCTGATCCCCGCTGACATACTGCGAGCTCATGCATGGCCACATACCATAGTACTATCATGTGATAATAATGCCTCGCCATGTGAACCGCCAGCCAAGTTCGCCTTACAGATGGAGGAAAAGGGGTGAACTTGAAGTAAAGTAGTATTGCATGATAACCGACTTTGTAAACCCCGGAGTGGTGGGTTCAACTCAAGCTTGCGAACCGGCCGTTTAGCGATCGTGGTCGATTTTTCCAAATGAGTGCAGCGAGTGAGACCAGAAATAATCCAGAAGAATCCCTCGCATGGGATATAGAGTGAGGTTGCACTTGTGAACTGTGAGACCGTAACCCCCCTTCCGGGGAACTGGGACCCATGAATTCAAACTGAATCGCTGAGCTATAAGGCTGAATCAGCTTAACTAGGGATTTTCGGTCGTATAGCCCGGACTGTTGATTTATTTTGAATATTGCAAAGTCCGACTCCTAATAAAAGCTCGACCAGCATTACATATGGGCCCTTGGGTGATGCTCTCTTCCCAGGTGTAATGGGCTCTACAGTGTATGGGGGAAGAAGGAAGCAAAAAGAGAGTCGGCGCTCTGTATATAGCCTTGTTGTCGTCGTAGATCGGAATAATAGAGAAAAAAATGATCGGATAATATGTTACGCCATCGTAGAAGCATGTCAATGAGAACTAAGATCATCATGGTCTACCTCCAGCGTATAACCCCAAGGAAGAAAACAAGCCGATGCTATGCAATATCGAACAGGACCGCCTACGGAAAAAAGGACCCAAAACAAATTAAAACTGAGGATATCGCATTCCATATGCAGGACACTATTTCGTCAACTTCGCCCCCCGGCCCTCTCCTGTTCTCCTCGATCACGGAACTTACTCAACTTCCGAGTTCATCAGTCGGTTAGAGCAGTGGCGTAGATTTGTTTTGGCATTGGGGGAGATGTGCGTGGAATCTATTAAGCGGAGCGCACAATTGGTTGCTGGCGCGCGGAGTTCCCAAGAAAATATCTGGATCAAGGAAACTTCAGATTGGCTGAAAAGGCGCGTGTCGGGGGTTTTGAGCTGCATGAAAACAGCCGTGATGTTGTGTGTCGCAATCTTCCAATTCATGAGAAAAAAATCTATAGAACATTTTCGAATATCGATGAGTCGAGATTGATACAAAGAATCATTTACCACTTTGCATCCTCCTACATTCATCCCATCTGACCAAAGTTCCATACTGCCCTTCATATTGCAAGTACATGTGTTCAACCATGAACAGAAAATAGGCCTACTGTCTCAAACTTGGATTGTGTTAAATATTGCGGAGGAGAGACAAACATGATTAGTACAATCAAGGCGACCCCCCCCCCCCACATCGGTTAGCGCGTGGCATTAATTTAGAAAGTTGTTCGTTTCACACTGCTCTTAAGATGGCCGGAATAGCACTTCCCAGCCTTGATGCAATGAGCACATCACTGGAATGCAAGAAATTTCCGCGGAAAAACTGATCAATGTTTATGCCTCACCAATCTGCATCGTGGCCTCATTCCTACCCTCCTCTATTTTTTGAGATCCGCTGCCATAGAACCTTCCATCGGGTTAGAGGTTTGCCAGCATCTCGGCAAATTGCCAACATCACTGTCGTGGAAATAAAATGGGTGCATTTTTCGGGGCCTCTTTGATTGAAAACCAATCGAGCAAAGTCAATCAGAAAATTTGGTCATTTCACCGCGTTGTTTCCCCGTTCGAATTTTCAGCCAAAGTTACAGTCCCAGAATCCGTTTTGTTCTGCCTCCGCGTCAATACAGTGACAAATGGTCAATCACGTATAACTCATCCGATGTGCACGAACCAACCAGCCCTGTTGTTTCTTGTTGATATAGCTTCCTAAGAAGCAGCAGGCTGTGATAAAAATAGGAGTGGACTCTAGCATTGTTATGTGCAAGGTAAAGAAAAGGCCAGTTGCAATCCAGCATTGAAAGTGTTGTCCAAAAACCAATGTCCTTGTGGCAGTTTCCGTATGTTTCACGTGCAAGTTAAACCGCATGGAGAAGAACCATATTTGCCAAAATCTGACGACGTTATTGCGTATGTCATATACTTACTATATTGTACGCAGAAAATAGAAAAACAAGCGTGCGCTGTGCGAATTGTTTTGCATTTTGGACTTCTCAAATAAAATCAAGCAATCTTATCAGAAATAAAGGTGTCAGGTCTTTGGGTTGTGGCCGCCGTACTGTACCTTCGTGAATCCCTTCTCCATCTATCATGTCTAGTAGGAGATGCATGCTGGGATCATTGGGGGGGGGGGGTCACCACAAAGGCAGCCCCCAAACATAAGATATTGTGGGGATTTATCTTCACCATCCCCACCCTCCCGGGATGGGGACCTATGGGTTAGAGTACATTTCGTCATTTCGAGTCGCCAATCACCACGCTATGGTAAGCGTTGAAAAGACGGTGTTTACGGAGTGCGAAACGTAACAAAATCACCAAAGTGTGGAAGAACCCATGAAAAAAAGGAAATCAACCTATCGGAAAACGAATCAACCCCATCGAAAAAAAGAATAAACCCGTTATCTCGAAAAACAGAATCAAGCCGTCCAAAGAAAGAAAACAACCAATTTGAAAAGCGAATCAGCTATCCAAACAAATGAATCAGTACGTCATAATACTCCATGGACCTCTAAATGACAGGATATTCATTGTATAGCCGTGCTCCGTTAAGTGTGATACACTCCGCGCCGTCCTGGTGCGCGGAGTGTAAAAAAATATCAAGAATGGATCAGACCATCAGGAGTTTAGAACGCCACCCCTGCGAGTGATCCTTGAAGGCGTATTCCAAGATCTGAGCAACGTCTTTCCTACATTGCAGTTTTTGCCCATGTTCTTTCGGTAAGGATATTTTTTGGAGAAATTGGATTGTGCTGTCAAGGCAAAGAGCTGTTTTGTTTCTTAACCGCTCTCATTCTATTTTAAAATGGTTATTGGGCAAATAGTAGTGGTGGTTGAGTGGTTAGGGCATTGTAGATGTCTATAAGGGCAAATCGATATGTCCTCACATGCATCGGATCCTCGGCGAGGGTAATTGTGTCCTTTCCACTGTATTCGTTCAGGCAAGGCATGCGAAGACATGCTCCTTAGTTTAGCGCCTTTTAAGTTGTCTAATTAGCTCTATAATGAAGACTGACTGGGGTCAATAGTCAGTTCTCACGTATGTCAGGTGTTTATCGCACAATTTTGTTGTAATCTGTTTGATCGTCGAAAGAATGTCCGGGCTATCAGGGACAAAGTTTGACATACATATATACGCCATAGTGAACATTTTTTTCTTTCTTAATTCTGTAATCGAGACAAAAACAACATGATATCTCGATGAGTTAAGTGAGAATAGTTGTTGTTCAGGTTGAAAAAGTGTGTGCAGTGACCAGTTTCTGTGTGTTGTCCAAGGGTCATTTTGAGGCATAAATGGGGACATATATTCAGGAAAACTTAATTTTAATTGTAGCTTGTTAACATGCACAAATTTCCTGTGTGTACTGATTCGTTCATGACTGACACCAAGGAAAATTCAGACTCCTAGAGTGGCTTATTGCTTGCATTACCTGTTATTTTAGGTCGTCTTAATCCATCTGAAAAGAGTACATATTCAACATTCAGGCCTAGTACTTCCAAATTTCACTGCTTGTACAGCATGTATGAAAAGATTACAGAATGATATAGCAAAACTCGATGACCGTACATGTATAACACTAGTGAAGTCCAAACAAGTGTAAAAAAGGCCATGCAGTACTTGCCAACGAATCACGGTGCACGTCTGTGGTGGTGGCGGAGGGTTGTGGGGGGGGGCCAGGGCCGTAGCGAGCCAATAATTTCTTGCCGTCGGCAAATTTTGGTTTTGTCGGCAAAA
>JAODTK010005926.1:0-139851 GCA_026419785.1 Sclerodactyla briareus
TTCCCATTATTTGCAAATATACCTGCCGCCACTGGCATCGCAGTTTCGTGGTAACGTAATGATAAAACTGCATGCAAAGCTATATGTTGCTTGCTTCTCGCACCAAATCTGTTCACTAGTTTCAAGCAGCCTTTTGGAACACGTGGTCATCACCTACTACTGTTCCGTAGCCCTTCTGACAATGCATTCCCACTAGATAATGACAGTGCGGTTACACAACTACCATTCGGCCACTCCTATTGACTTGGTAAAGGCCACCGACAGCAAACCTTTTGAATAAATTCCACCCACAATTAACATCTATGGGCGTTTCTAACTGACGTCTGTGATTAAGTGACTGGAATTATGTCGATCGGTCGTCCGCTTCGTCCGCGATCCTGCACGATGATTTTTTTCGTGTGGGCCTACACTTCGATATTGATTAATGTGATTAATGGGGCAATTGGTGGGAAAAATAATTTTACATAAGGTTTTAGCGCAGAGCTGGTGGTTTTTCAGGGCTGATTTTAAACTGTGCCGGTGCTTCAGGTTTCCGCTTGCTAAAATAATCACCGTTACGTTAGGGCTTTTTTGGTCTTACTACTGGTAATTGCACAGCGATCTGTTTGTACTGTCCTGTGCAGCGCCGGGCGACATAAAGGTACGTGGGATAAGTCCAGTTTTTTTGGTTTTGTTATTTTCTGCAGTTTGCATGTTCCTAATAAGAGAGACCTGGTATGATTGCGCCGTGCAGGTTTTATTGTCAATTATTTTGGTCATTCCACCATGATCAAATAATGAACCGTCTGCTTGCTGAAAACGATTGGCCTGCATTTACACAGCTGAAATAGTGTACTAGACATAAATGAATATGGAGGGGATAACACTGCTGGATTTTATAATCACTACTCTACTCTGCATTAAACTAATGAGTTGGAAACCATACTATCAATATCACGCTGACTTGTTTTTCTTGATGATTGTCTTTTATTGGAATTACAATTCAGTACTAACAAAATAATGTTAAGGGATATACATATCTTTGAAATGGAGCATAAACCGTACCTATTGCGGCGCCTGAAGTTAACAACTCGCCCTGGGCGGGAACTCGCGTTTTTGGGTTTCCCGGAGCAGTGACGTGCCCCCTTGGCGAAATACCTTTTGTTGAAAAACGGCATCGGTCAAAACCGAAAAAAACGAAAAAACGGTTTTGACTCCGTTTAGCAAATCGGAAACCGACGGTTTTGTCAGGAACTACCGTGCAGCGAATAATCCTTGAGGTCAACAGAGAGGTGCAAAGAAAGTCTGAAAATCCCGTAAACCTGTTCAAAGTCCACATAGTTGGTCTGATCAGTTGAAATTTGGGTAGTAGCATTTCAATGGGGACTAATGAACCCATTTTTCTGTGGTGTAGACGGGTCATTTTTAATCCGAATAGGAATTTTATGGATTCATTATTTTGGCAAAATTTTCACACAGCTTTGTCCTAAACTCTACCTGGATGGATGAATCTCATACTTAGTATTCTGTCCCCATTATAATGCAAACATTACCCTATTTGTTAGTGAGAGATAATTTTGCACGCTGCTTGTAGGTGCCGGTATATTCGGTAGAGAACTGAATGTTTTAATAAATGTTTAGATAACCTATTTAAGTAGTCTATAATTTGCATAATCTCGGTAGTATGGTTCTGGCCTACCTTTATTGAGTTCTGGAATATTTTGTTGTCTCAAAGATTTTCTGGGGTACTACTGAAAGAATCTATACAATCATGCTTAGTTGTGTGTCACTATATGTTGTAGCCTATGTATGTTATGTACGTATGTACGTATGTATGTATGTATTTATGTGTGGTATGTATGGGGTGTTTCCATAAATATGGATGCCAATGTGTTACCTGATTGCCAAATTTTAGAACTTGTTCAATTCATTTCTTTTAAAATCTCTTTCATGAAGAAGGGACATGGTATTTTTTGTGGGATATAAAGAATTAGCATATTTTTAATGTTGTTTGGCTATGGCGAAGCATAATCTATGAGCACCTGCAAAATATTAACCTGTAACAGAGAACCAAATTCTTTGTGACATCAAAACATAATTTTTACATGTTACTAAAATAACCTTATGCTAAATGTTACATTTATGCAGTGGAATCATGCATGCTATCCACTGAATCAATTGCCCATAAGTCGCCATAGTAGACATGAGGGAAAATATGAAGATTAAAAATTCAAAGTTTGGGCGCAAAAATTTGGGTCAACTCACCAGAAAAGTTTGTTCCTAACTAAAATAATATTAACATATGGAAGTCAGCAAACATTGATGGATTGAAAAGGGAGCACACTTTCGATCACTCCACATTAATTTATTACCAACTGTTAGTCTCAAAGATGTAAAAGGGTGGGAAGAAAGAAACTGTTACACGTGTAACAGAGAAAACGAAACCAACTTTGGTTTCTCTGTCACCATGTAATAATGTATTCTTGACTCTATTACCCACCTGGAATGCTGAAAATTATATCAAAGTCCGTTATTTTCCACAGTGTTTATGAAGCTCCGTCAATCCCACAAAAAAGGGAAAACATACATATTATTTCTCAGTACTATTCTCTACACGTGTAACAGAGACCCCAAAATTTGGTTTCTCTGTTATACGTGAAGTACTAATTTAGAGTCCTAACATAGAACAAGCAGGGTATTTTATCTGTCTTGCTATACTGATTCGGTGTTCATTCTTGTTCATTTAGTGCATTCTGTTAGTTGGTTATGAATCCAAATTATGGCGGAGTAGGAACGATTTATATCACCGTGTAACGAGCAGAAACCAAAGACTCTTACTTGAATATTTTCTTGTTACGTAATAAAAAGCAGCAGAACTTCTTATGAGGGCATGTTGCCTACCAAAAAATACACCAAATCAGTCAGTTTGGATTCAGTATTTGGTCAGATTACGGATTTTGATTTTATTGAGCAAACAAAAATCACCGTGTAACGTTTCTTGTGAGAAACAACAAAACGCCTAGTGAAAAATCCATGTTGTCATTCTTGGAGTAATTTAGTAATGTAAAGTTTTGTAATGGATTTTATTCTCATATTCAATTCGGGCTATTGCTATCTTTTCAAACTAAACACACAGGGTGCATGGTATGCAGTTATTGATTGCTGAGATAGGATAGTTTTATTGAGGATTCACGTTGTAACATGTGAGAAGAAAACCAAATGTTACGCGGTGATAACCATGTACTCTAATCAATGCTCATCCTCCAAAAATTCCCAAGCTTGGTCACTATTATTATTTTATTATAGATTCATGTCACACTCAATTCCGCTTCCCTCCCTTCCCCCCAAAATGTGAGAAACCAGACCAGTTTTGTGGGTCCAAATTATGGATTTTTAACAAATGTAAAATATTCTGAACCATATAATATACTCTCATTTTGATTTTTCCCTATCAAAATATTCCTAATGAATCTTTTCGGAATGCATGACGCAGCTACAGAGGGTTCAAAATGTTCAACACTCGCATATACAGCTGGCCACATTATTTGTGGAATCACCCATGTATGTATGTATGGTAGTATGTATGTCTGTATGTATGTATGTAATGTATGTATGTATGTATGTATGTTGACACCCAGCTTGTGGACATGATGACTCGACCCCACCTGGAAATATCAAGCTATCTTTTATTGGCTTCCATATGAGTAATGACATTCCTATTGTTTTTGTAGTCACCGAGGTCAAGTCCTATGACAATTGTGTAAACACAAACTAAGTCCAAAATGCTCGGTCTGATCTAAGGCTGAAATTTTGCAATGCAGCCTTTCTTTTGAATTATTATGTTATTATTTTGTGTGTAGATTGGGGCATTCCTGGGAGAAAATGGAAAATATGGTGAACATTTGTATAGAAGTATTATGGCAAATTTTTGGCTTGTGAACATGATAACATGACCCACCCCTGATAGATGTAGGTCCATCTCAGTAGTGGGTTCTCCCTTGGTCCTATTGATTTAGGGCCAGGTCACAGTCCATTAGAGGTTTGAAATGGAGTTACGTCCTGACACCTTGTGGAAAAGTGTACGTCAGATTGCTTAGTCGATCTAGCTGAATTTGGTATCAACTTTCGTAAATTGGAGTATGAAAATGCGATCATGTCCTAGGCGAAAAAATCGAATAATGTTAACAAATTGATGTTGTGGCAAATTTGGCTTATGTACACGATAACTGTACACTGGGTGGATGCCTACAGCAGGAAACAGAACAGTTCACTATGACCAGCAGGCTCCATAGTTCTAACAAAGTAGAGTCTTGGGGGTCCCTCAATTTCATAGCAGAACTGGGCTCCTACTTTAGAACTGGCTCTGGCTACTTGGAAATCTACGGAGAATCATCTAAGCCTAGGAATGTGTCGTACTCTGTGTATGTGCTGGCTACATAGAAGCCTAATTGAAGCTGCAAGAATGCAGTTTTTGGCCATTCTATTGGCTTTGTATTCATTTTTACTTTTTTCATGCAAGTCGGTAGTAAACCCAAATTGCCCATGTTAGAATAAAAAAAACCCAATCAGACCAAGCTTTTTGAATATGTGCAATTTCCAGAGCTGGTGGCATGTAAAGGTACTGGCATAACACCAGCTGTGACAGGGCTGGATCAACGAAGAGGGTATATCTCCCAGCGCCCGCCTATTGATGCAGGTCATTAAATGTATACTATGTTTTTGGGTCTGGCAAAGAGTTATCTGAGTTCAACGAGGTCATAGTTGAAAAACCTTTGTGAACATGATAAGTTCAGAATGCTTGATCCATTCAAGCTGACAGACATCAGTGTTGTAGATTTTCATGGGGTTGGGACAACGCAAAAACTCTTTTGTTTTAGGTCAGATTCGTGGATTTGCTGGAGATTTGGAGAATTGTGAAAAAAAAAGATACTTTGGCCAATATGGCTTGTGAACAAGATAACTTCAACAAACCCCACTCGATAGAGATGAAGATCTCATATGGTATAACGTTTGAAGCCTTGTGAACCACAACAAGTTTTGGGGGCAGGACGCAAGTCACCTGTTTGTCCGTTGCAGACAATTGTATGCATATATAGTGGCAAGCATGCAAAGGCAATGAATTTGTGCAGCACATTCCGAGTAGTTAATGACAGGGGCCGACCTACTCAGTTGTTGCTCGGCAAATCATATTTTTATTGCAGCACCAGCAAGACAGATCTATGAAAAACTAGATCCAATGTGATGTTATGTAGGCTACTGTATGAAAAATGTAGACCAGCAGTGTACAGTAGCCTATTTATCCTCGCGCCTCTATCCCAGGAGCGGCCCCACCCCAACGTTTTGCAGCAATAAAGTATGGTGTGAGTAGGCTACGCAGAGTATATAAATCAACTTAACTCGCAAAAAAAAAACCTCATTGTGGAATATATTCATAACGAACATACACTACTATATGAAACTGGGTGGACTATGCAGGTGATGTGAGATAGTGGATATTATTCAACTCCAATGTTAGAGATGCTTTATCAGTAGTACAATTCTGATTGTAGTATGATATGCAACTAATTAAATTTTCAGTCAATAGGAAAATATTAGAATTTTCCAGGGGCAAATTTTTTTTTTTTTTTTGTTTCCCATTTAAGGGGGAAAATTTTAGGGGGGGGGGGGAGTAGAAAGTAGATAGATGATAGATAGATAGATAGATAGATAGATAGATATACTTTAATTAAATTCTTGGCAAGGAAATTACTGTCTGCCCCAGTAAAATGTTATAACAAACATTTGAACAATACAATGGCCATTGCCAGATGAGACATAAAAACAATAGTCTAGAACGATTTATAAAACGCACTGAAAATTGGCAAAACATGGGTAAGATGATAAAATGGATGGCACACATAACAAGCTACCTTGTAAATCGTATTGGAATGAACAGGTCTAAGCCTCCCGCCTGCATTTGTGAATCTCCACCCCAATGCGATTCTGAGGAGCCATTTTTCATATATCCGTAGTGGCGAGATCCACATCGCCGAGGGTGGCGCCAGCGGGGGGGGGGGGGGGGGGGCAGGGGAGGCCATGCCCCCCCACCGTTAGGGAACTTGGACCCCCCCCGTCGGGGATTTTTCCATCTCGTCGGGGAAGCCCGAGTGGGTACGTTAAAATGTACACACCCCGCGAGGGCTTTTTGCCCCGGACAGTATATATTTCAGAACTTCTTTATATGTGAAAATCCGATATTGGAAGCTGAAAAATTTTAAGCGTGATTAACGGCCTCATATCTTTCGTAGTATTGCCAAAGTTTCCCGCTCGAGTTTAAGATCAGCGTAAGCATTTTCCTACATATAGACAACGGGAATAATAGAGAGGATACACAAGCCTGATGGATATCTTCGAAATGTCCCTGCAAGAGATTAAGGTTACAATTCTTTAGGGGATGCTCTGTTCTGCCGTCACCACTGTTTGCCTCTGTGTAGAGTGGTGTGCTTCACGACGCAGTGCCAAGGTTAGTTCCTGTGCAGTTATCGGGATCACCTGACCTATTCTACGAATAAGGGTCTGATGGAGTGGTTGGTAAGTAAACATGCCTCTTTACACAATGTGTATTTCATTTTTAGGTTTTTATTCTTCAAGAAAATGCTCAAAAAATGAAAACATCAAAAATGCAGGTTTTGACCAGGGGTTGGGTGAGCCTCGTCGGGGACTTGGAACCCCGCGGGGAACTCAGACCCCCCGTCGGGGGAAATCCTGGCGCCACCACTGACATCGCCTCATGTTTTCCAGAGAAAACAGAGCAGCTTAGCCAATTTTAAAGGAAGTTCGCCTAATGCGTCATAAACTCAAATATGTGGAACGTATCCTCTGTTATAGCGGGGCCTCATATTTGTACATGGTGGTCCACAGACCACATCCGACCCAGCAAGATGAAATAAGCTTCTGTGATAGAATGGCCCAAGCTAGATTCAGGGAGACAATAAATTTTGCAGCCCAAAATCGCAGTCCAGCCTAGCCCCACAAAGGGCTGACCAGGGAGACCTGAGGGTGGGGAGAACAGGGGAAGACGAGCCAAGCCCCTCACAGGAAAAACAAATTGCTGGGGGCGCACGGCTGAGCGAAGATAGAATAGCAACGCAAACTCCAAGCCGGACACGGCGCCGCCCTTCGGCCACACGACGGCTACCAGAGGCTTGGAGATGACAACATTCAGAAACTGTACGACGAAACAAAGGTGAGAATTGTCAGTGTGTCAATAGCATGATGCAAGATGGGGGCACTCTTAAACCCTGTAGATGTAGATGCCAATTCTCTGCCCCCCCGGTAGGATAGGGTTTTGACAAAAAAACCAAGATGGGAATCTCTGGTGTTTCAGGATTTATATCTGCATCACAGGAAATTTGGAGTTATTCTAGTGTTTCTATTCCAAAAATCTGTGATATAGTGAAAATTATGTCAAAATCATAGATGGAATAACATTCCCCCCCCTCAAAATATCTATCTTATTATAATTTCAAGAAAATTTTCAGCATAGTTGCATGTGTGAAAAAAATGTTATGGTGTCATACTTTGTACCTGTTCTAAAATTCTAAACCCATTTAGGTCCCTCCTAATCTCTACGATAATTGAAAAAAAAAGATCAATATTTTTAAACGACCAAAAATGAGTTCACCCCTCTAAAATCCACGCATCTAGGGATTGCATGATGAAAGTTTGTAATTGGCCTTTTTATCTGTAACAAGCTGGGGAAAATTCATTGTTTTGGCCAGTCGGCCATTCCAAGAATTTGCGGAGGAAAAGATACTTCGACACACTAGGCACCTTTTGAGGAGTACCTTGTGGGCTGGACTACTAGCCTCCCAATGGTTCCTCCCCATAAGGCCAGTGGATGGTCCTTAAAAAACGACAATTGTGGCCATAGCAGTGTAGAACCGATCCGATCTTGAAGATCGGAATCGGGCGATTTTTGCACCATATCGGATCGGAATCGGAGATCGGGAAAAAAGTTTCCAGTGTACCGATTTGCCTACCGATCCTGCGCTGTTTGTGGTTAGGCGTAGAAAATCATATTCCGCGGTTCTGAAAGAGCTATCAATCATTGATCCCTGAAAAACGCAAAAACTTCATTTATTTTGTAATCGCTGAGGCCAGCGGCGGAGTGAACTCGAGCCTGAACAATAGTTAAACAAAATCTTCAGTCGGACACAGGCGACGTCAGTATACATTGATCTCGTTCCACACATATGCACGCCACTTGCACCACAGCATATCACTATCCGTGTCTTCCGCCAGTCACGTTCAGAATTAGATTTTTTCGTGCAATTTTTTTAAGTTGTGATTTTCTTCGCCCTACAAACACAATACATGTGAAAATTAGTTTTTGCTGAAAAGAGGAAAGGTTCAGCGGTCTTACAGTATGATAACACTTGTCTGCTTTCACAGCCGGTTCCAGTAATCACATTTTTCTAAAAAGTTTTCAATTCCGCAATAATACGAAACCGCGCGAGTCAAATCGCGGGGCCGCACGGACCGTACTTACTGAGACTCACAGCACAGTGTTTATTCACTAGACATTCCAGCTTTCAGGTTAACTACCAATCAATTGGTTGCTCTGTATATCCAGTTTTACGAATTCCATACAGCTCTGGCGGATAGCGGTACCTGCTGTCTGCATGTATGAATATATAAACGCTAGCAGAGCACAGTGCTCTGGTGTAATACCTGCCTGGGCCGTACCAACACATCGCAAGCCGTACGGCTGATTCCGACAGCTGATAGTTTAAACGTTTTAACATGGTTGTCTTGCGGTTTTTTCAAGTGAAAGTTGTTAATAAAAAAGTCATATTGTTCTACATATGTCATTGTCTTTTGATATTGAAACAACGAAAGCATGTTTCCAAACATTTCCATTCTTTTCGAAAGAGGGGTTTCCCGGAGTCTCGCTACACTAGAGCCGAGGGGCTTGCCGTGGTCGCATACCCCGTGCATTATACAGCACATACAGAAGACGGATCGAGCGATCGGGTAGACATTTTTGTAAAAATCGGAAATCGGCTCGGCAAGAAAAACCCATCGGTTCCTCACTAGCCATGGCACTGTTGGATAACACCTTCCAACGTAAATAAGTTAGATGGCAAACTAACTACAATATCACATGGTCCGTTGGGGCCAGGGATATTGTCAGGGAGGCCATCGTGGCCTACACGGCAGTCGTGGCACCTGCATCATTAGTAAGCATCAAACATTCCGATGCAACCGTTTGCTTTATCCTCCCGGGGCCAAGGTTGCCTCACGCGCTTTATACTTGCCTAATTTTCAGAGCAGGGAATTTAGCCTTCCTCTTGTTTGGGTTCACTTTGGTGTACAAATCACTTTCAGGCTATTGAACATGGGACTGGTTGCCCTCCTGTTGTTATATATGGCCACAAGAACCATGTGTGCAAACACTGTTGAAAGTTGGATCCAAAACAAGTTGGGAGGTCGTGGGGGGGGGGAAAGCATATGAGCAATTCTTTTTGTGTGGGCAAAAAGGTTTACTGGACTCCTCTATTAAGGCCTCATGAAATTGGGAGGTGGGCAGTCTTGAGTAGCTGTACCCTTGGACCAGAACCTTGCCAGTTTACTGTCCTAACTAGGTGCTGTAACCTCTATACAATGGCATCATGTTCTCCACCTACCCCAAGGGCTCCCTATACTGTCCTTGGCTGGTACACTAAATAGGAATTAATTTTATTCTGTTTTTGTAACTTGCTATAATTGGGCAGGCATGTACAAACCATCTTTGGCAGCCCCTGCCCTATCTAGAGCCTAGAGCATGGTTTTCCCAAACCTGGAGTTGCGACCACAACTGGGGTTGTGAGCATTCTTGTGGGTCGCAGGCTTTGTTTTTCAAAATATTAAATGCATCTGAGAGTACCAATTTACCCAAGTTTGAACGTTCGCAGAATCCTACAAACTCCGCCCTGAGAACTCATATTAGGTATTTCATTAAGTGACTGTGGGTCATTGCGTTTTCCCTGAGTGAATTTGGGGTAATTTGCTTAATGCCGCTGGCCAACCCTGCTTCTGTTTTTCACTTATAAATGTTTTCTCATACACGACAGCTGATACTGTAAACTACAGGTTAGTGAGTGCCTGCCCTCTTCATATCCGAGACACAAATTGGGGGTCGCGTCTCGTATTGCGCTAACAATGAAATGGGGTTCCCGCCTTGAAAGTTTAGGAACCACTGGCTTTAGAGGAAAAACATCCCGCCACACCTGCTGTCACTGGGAGTGGATTGCACTACTTGGCAATTGATATTACTTGCACACATACTGCACTTCTTCACATTACTGTTGGCTTCTATTTAGAATATGTCTCTGCAGCTTGACAAACATGATTTGGAGTTATAACCACCGTAACTGGATGTAATTCCTGACCAATACACGTCACATCTTACAACCTGTTACAAGTGCTTGTCGATCCCGTGAGCTACTCCACAGATATCTCAGCTTTTCCTCTCCTAATAGTTACCAGCTTTCCTGCCACACCCTCTCCGTTTGGGCCTTTTTCATGTGTATGCTGGCAACAAAACTGGCATTATCCGCTAATTTCCCCATATGCAGCAGTTATTTTGTATGAATAGGCTGTTCGAGGGCACTAACGATTGGTTACAAGTCCAGGGTGTGTCATACCAGAAGTCACATGGAGGGGGTGGGGTGGAAGTCCAGATTGGTATGGACAAATTAACATTCCATGTGCAGGGAAAGTTGAGGGGTCATGCCGGACACCCCCGTGCCGTTACCACTCTTTGGAAACACGATAAACCCATTGTCAACACATGTCATATTGGTTTTCAGCATGGGGAAGGGGGGGGGGAAAAAAAGTGTTTGTGCAGTAATCGTTCTGTGCTATACACTGTCACTACAAAGTTGGTACCATGAGCTTTGACCCATTACTGTTATGTCACAACATTATGCTATCAAGATCTGGCTTTTTTGTGTACTTCATGTGTACAGTGCATTTATTAACAGCCAGTGTGGTGACTATTGGCCTTATCAGTATCAGGATAATTATTAGGTGGTGTACCTATCTATGGGTTTAACTTTTGCCAAGCTTGATGGTTGAATTTTACAGCCCTCTCTCTGTTTTGGCGAAGCCAGATGTACAGTACTGTAGGCTATCGCGCATACATCATCAGCCCTACAAATCTGTTATTAGCTGTGTTTTCATGCACTCTGGGCTGGCGGGCAGGCACCCTGGGTACCCGTTTCCATGCACGTGGACGTGGCGTGCGGGTGCTGCGTTTTAACAAAATTATGTGTGTATATATGCGCCATTACAAGAACTGTGTATTTATTATTATTATCATTACTATTAGATTATTATTACTTATCAAACACCGGATGCTTACTAGTGTTTAAACTAACACTGGTGTTTGGTTTTCCAAGAACGCTTGTTATAAAAATCAACGAATAGCGCCTAAAATACTATTATAAAATTTTCACCAATTGACAGGTTTTGGAAACTTGATGCGTCTATGGTGCAAACATGTAAATATGTGTTTCAAATAGGTCTGGTCCATTGAAAAATGAGAAAATTTGTATACGATATCTTACGAGTGTTGAATCATTATGGAGTTGTTTGTCATGAGTTGAACATAACATTGTTTCTCTACTCTGCACTATCGGCTACAAGCCAGTATGATTGCAGGGAAATCCCCAGTCATTGATGACGAAATACCACGCGGGGGGCGTGAAACGGATTCGAGACAACGCCCGCCCTGCGTGCATGGAAACGGTGTCTATTGAAGTTATGGTGAAGCGATTTCACCCACCCTCGCTCCGCCCGCGTGCCTGACATGCCGCTTCAGGCATCTAAGTTCACTCTAGGAATAGAAAGAAATTATTGTTCAAGACTATCGTGCTTGCCAAAACAATTTTGGACGTCCATCATCTGAAGACTCTTGACATTTGTGTTTCACAAAACTTGACAAAAGTTTGAACGATTCGGCTGGCTATTTGCGTGTGTGGTCCGTTGCGACGCTGAACCACATTGGACTTTGAATCGGTTGTCTGTGTGCTATGTGTGCGTATCTCATGGTAGCATTTGCTCGGGGTTTAGATAGGGCGTCGAGTCATACCAGGAATTTGTTAATTTCCAATTCAGAAACAAATCCTAACACAATCCTGAATGCCCTGAAAGATTTAAGCCCTGAAACTGATGCAAGATTCTGGAGTATGAACTGTTTTTGGAAAAAATTTTGTGCTCTCAACATCTATTCCTGCATCAGCGTGAATGCCACTACAGTACACAACTCCATGTTTATTAATGAGTGTGTTCACTATACTATTGACCAGTTGTCAATGGTCCACGAGTCAAAACTGCTCGCTGGCAGGCAATGCTCACATAACTAAACGGTCCTTAAATACCGACCAGATTCACCCTGTTATATAGTCAAGTCATCCATCTCTGAAAAGAAATCCATTCATTCTGTCATATCGTTGGTTGGCCGGGAAGGGGGGGGGGGGAAATAGGACTCTTGCGCCTGTCGGACTCTTCCAAAAAATTTGTTTCAGACCTGCATTTTTTCTCCATTTTCCTTGTCTACCTGTTGCTCAGTATATAGCAGGCTGGTGACATGGCCTTTTTTTGCTGGCTATCAAAACAGAGTCAGACTGGCATTGAACCTACTGATATTGGTGCATGGGCGATAACGTATCTCCTGAAATCCCCCCCCCCCCCCCCCCCCCCCCCCCCCTACCCCCCCTCCCCGCACCTCTGCGCCCCTCACCATCAGGTGTGAAACCATCTGTCAGCTTCCTCGTGTGGGTGTGGAAGCACTACTTTGGAGCATAGGCTATATAGGCCTAACCTGATTAAAACCAAGCACCACATGCCAAAATTTTATTGTCCAATTCGCTCGGGCACAAGGGAGTCAACAATATTCTCACACACATGAATATATATGAGTTAGATATGAAGTATGTAATTGTTCTTACTACGGCAGCTCAATTCATTCAGACTGGACCAGACAAGACCCTCTTTCTCTATTCTATAAAGCGGCAATCGAGAGCATGATTACATTTTGTTTTGCCCATGGGAGGTAGCAGGTAAGACAACCAAAGAGTACCTGCTTAGTTAAAAACAATAGTTAGGAACGCGAGACTAGTTTTGCCAGTCCAGGGCCAGATCGGTAGGTGGTCTTTCTATGACCACAAAAAAATATCGTAATCAGTCTTCTGACACCCCTTGGCGATCAGGTTAAATACTCAGTCCAACAGGCAGACCGATAGTTATTAAATGCTGAACCGAGAGGTATGATGGTCTTTTTTCTATCAACCAGGTCCTATCCAAACTTGCCAATGCGTTTTGTAGGCCAAGGTCAATAAAGGTTCTACAGACTATAGGCCACAGCCTATCTCAGACAATATCACTCTTGGCATGAATTTTAGTTGGTACAGCTTGTTCATTCCGTGAAAACCTGCTAACTTGGTAACTGGCCATTGATTTATACATACAATGATTATGACATAACGTAAAATTAGGCCTGAGCCCCAACCTTACTGTAGTAACTGTGGTGTTGTGCATCATATCATTTTTCACTACAGCCTATTGAGTTTGCCCCCAACCCCTTTGAGCGTTATTTGCAGGCGCCCGGGCCGTATTTAGAAGGCATAACTGAATTATTGTTTAGTAAACTAAGGGGTCTATTGAGCAACTCGATAACTACTAGATGAATTTTTGTGGGCTCCACGCTAGAGAATATTCACTGCTAGTGGCATCCCCAAGAGGGCAGGGTGCTTTGTGACACAATGAAATGTGGGGTATGAGCAATATGCGGATTAGTCCATTTATGGGGGGGATTTATACTGTACCTGACAGGCTGACACCAATGTTACGGTACTCTGCTAAAGTTGAGCGAATGTAGCTAATGCTGATGGGAAACTCAGGCTTAGACTCTTCCCTGTGGACAGTGACACTGTCTCCCCAGAGATGTCTCCCTGTGTAATCACTGTGCTCCAGGGCCTACCACCCCTCCCCACACACGAAAGTCAACAACTCTGTTTCTTAGGCTGGAATTTTGTGATAACTATATCCAACTTCTGCGTCATATAAAAGTTAGGTTCAGTTTCGAGAGGGAGTAAAGGAGTTTTCCTTACCACAACTTTTATTTTTCAGGAAAATTCCATCAGATAGATCGAGTCCGAATAATACCGTGCATCAGTTCTGTCTGGCAACAATTTCTGGCTCATTTTTGCACATGCATAGGGTTCACTGTGTATGATCATTCATCCTGCTGAGCGATCTTTATACAGCGATGCACGCAAATAATTCCCTATTAATTGAACTTGGTGGCAATCATATGAAACATTGCATTCCCATAACTAACCAAATCCGAGCCATTTTAGGAAACCAGCATATGTCTACTATATCTAGCTTTTTCCTCCCATCTCAAAACTGACCGGCTATTTAGGCAGTCATAAACTATTGTGATGGGCATTTGATAAGGCTATACGGTATAATACTTGAAAGTACCCGCTGCTTTCTCCGATGCTGCTTTTGAACTAATTAAATTAAATCATGTGTGATCATAAGATGTATATTACGCCCCACAAGTAATTCTAGGCATTTCACTGACATTGTCCCGGATACCCTATTCGAATCCACAGACAGATTCACCAATGAACAGGGACGAATAACTGGAACATTCACTGGCAAATTCTGTCTGACTCAACTGTTTGAGTCAGTATCCTTCAAATTGTGAAGTGACATCTGACCTACAACAATTTGTAGTTATTACTCTCTCTCAAATATTTGCAGCGGTTTTAATGGTTGTAAAATCCTCACCCGATTCAGATCTGCATACAGGAAAATGAAGTTCATAAAAAGCATAAAATTACAGATTTATACTGAAATATTTTACTACAGCTGATCGTCTGTAAGCCTGTCGTACATCGTGTAAATGTAGTGGGTCCTATGCTCTGGTTGGTTAATACGTATTTATTGATCAGCATCCACCTCAGTAATTTGCCCGCCGTATCCTGTGAGCACATGCCGTGGCGCAGTTTTCAAAACACTGTCGTCACTAAAGTCAATACAAATATGACAGTTGCGTCATTCATAAGTGCTGGGCTAGAAGTATTGGGCTTACAGCCTAATTCAAACACATGTGTACATCGTGTGATGGATGATCATACTTCAAATTAACTCTGTTTTTTTAAATTAGAACATGATGTTACCGTGCAGTGGGCAGTTTTATTCATGGACATATTTACGATAAACAATTTTTATTTGGCGGAGCAGAAGGCCTAAGGCTCCTACCATAGCGTAGAGTGTAGACCTTCTATACTCTAAATACTTAAATACGGTTAGCCTACTTCTGCAGAAGCTTTCGATAGGCTCTATGAGATGCCTGTACTTAAATGCAATATATGGGGTGAATGGCTACATGAATTCAATATGCACAGTAGGCTAATGTTAGGCCTACAATTGTTACTGTTATATGATATTAAAACAACGTTCAACATGCATTTTTGGCAGAATGAACGGAGCATCAACGTTATTCACTGTCGACAGCACTCGTTCCCCCCCGCTCATCATGATTATTATTCAATATTGCGATGAATCTCCTTGACTTTGCTCCATTGAATTGGGCTAGGACAGGACTGGCAGTTACGTACTGTTATCTATGATGTTCTCTCCATTTCTGATCGTGTCAACGTTTCACTCGTGCTCCCCAGTGTTGTAACAATTTAAGACTTTTCAAATATGTATGGGCATATCCATGAAATACAGGAGGATGGGGCTCTAAAAAGTATGATTAACTGTTGGGGAATTCGAGTCACTTGACGGAAATTGTCCGCTTTGCCTAGCTTGCCTCTCTAGGCCCAGGTCACGACATTAGACTAGAGGGTTGGCCAGGGATGGCCTAAAAGATCATCTATCTAGGCTGTGATTCTCCAAACTGATTTAGTTTGATTGAGCATACATGATCCAGTTGTTAGCAAGGTATAAGAAGGCTACTGAACCTGTTCATTGTTCATGTCTGTAGGTTGTGCAATCTGGGCATTCTCACCAATCAAACCCTCAATTGTTTGGTATACCTATACATAAAGAACTCCCCCCCCCCACCCCCCCCCCCCCCCCCCCGTAATAAACCCCTCTTTTTTGGAAACAGTCCAATGGCAAGTTAGGAGCATATTTCACAAGTAACGATGAAATTCAGTCCTCGAACAGGCTGTACACGAATGTTAGTATTTGGGAAGTACCTAACACAGTGGTTATATCGGAAATATTGGAAGCCTACACCACAAATTATATTTTTGCATTATACAATTAACCCTCAATAATCTGCCGCCGCGCCGCCCCCCTCTTTGAAAATTAACGCCCCCCGGGGCATTTATTACAGATTATACGGTATATAGTGTCCCTTCACCCTTCAATGACACCTGTATGAATTGCGGACAATGTCTTCTCATCGAATGTCCCCATAGCAACACGGTAAGTAGAAATTGGTTTCGTGGAACTAATGAAGGGAGGAATTATTAGCCTGCCAAAATGGGCTGATTTCTAGTGAGGACTCACACAAAACATGGCAGAATGAAGAGATTCCTACATCTTTTGTCACTGTGAAAATGATAGATTTCAATAGGCTTCAATCTGCTTAGAAGTCTCACAGAACTACCGTATTCATTCCGCTAATCACCCATCTCCCGTAAGCGCCCACCCACCTTTTTTGCAAAGTCTTGTGAATATAAAGTCGTTATGTGCGGCCCGAATAAGCCTGAATTATTTTTCCGTTTGCATGCCAGCAGTAGCACAGCCATCTTGCCTCGATTCACTGAGAGACATACAGCCCATACCCATACACAAAACGCTTGTATTAAACCTAATCGCTCGAGCACTATATCCATCGCCGGCCCCCGCGTAACGATGTTGTGGCCTGTACTCCGCGTAGACTACATAGACGGTACTCAATTCCCATGAATTATTCGAGTGGTTCAACAATTTCACTGGATACAACGATTATAATAAATAATAATTTCAGCAATGATTTTAGCACTTTCACTATCAAATCCAGGCCGTGTCTCGCTTCGGTATCCATGCCAAATCGCGGCCATGGGTAGGTGGCATGCAGTTATGTCCGTGTATTACCATATGCCCATTCGTAGCTTGAGCGTGTTATATGTATAGCGCAGATGCACAGCATATAAACTAGTTATGTTACGGCTGACTGAACGATCGTTTCTGTGAGTTTTATTTACGGGGAGGGGGGGGCGGGAGGGAGGGGGAGGATACACTCTTTAGAATAGCAAGACATATTTGCTTCACAACCGTCCGATTATTTTTGAATGTGTGTTTACGTCAGTCGCAGTCCCGCAAAAATACACGCCCACACAATACAATCAGTTGTAAAGTTTATACTCTCGTAAGACGTCCCATCTGATACTTCGCAAGCGCCCTGGCCGCTTAGCTAATAATACGGTAATTTCACCAAGTTTTATCACCGAACTATCAACTCACTCCAGCCCGTATGTAACCAACATATGATCTAAGCTAGGTTAGGTTACCTTTTAGCTAACTTCATTGTTGGGACTGGCCTAAACTCAAGTTAAAGGGTCCTGTGTTCTCGTTCTTTATTTCTTTTGGAATTCTTGTTATGGGAACTTGTGATAGTATGAAACTGCCATATATATGGATGCTCGCATGGGCTACGCACTGCATGAGTACCTTTCAGTGTGGAAAAAGTGCCCACGCAATAGGCTGGTTCTAATTCGGAATGTCAGCACCCCGACTGTCGGCCTGGAAAAACTAGGATCTTTGTTGAATTCATCATTCTGGGAAGTGGATCGAGCTATGATATACTTTTACACACCCTACTGTACCATTCGGGTCTATTTCCTGGTGTGTGTTGTCAATTGGCTATCTTAGTTTACGGATCAAAATGGGGGTCGTATGGGTAAGATCTTCTTCCCAATGATTGCTCAAAGACAGGGATATACACTTGGTGGTTTGCCCGCCTACACATTTCTAGTTGTTGATAGGATGGAAGGAAATCTGGTGAGTTTTGTGCTGGTAGTTATTTAATATTTTTCGCGAGTCTGCTTCATAGGATTTTTTCCGCACAGGCCTTTCCTATAACTTGAACTGCCTGTGTAGGCGTGTACCCCTGTGACCATAGCGTCAATCACTAGACATGTACTTTAAACTGTGAACTAGCGCTTTTTTTCTCTCTTTCCTCTTTCCTTCCGCTAAAAACACCTTCGGTGGGAACGTACCACAAGCGCATCGTCCTATCCATGGGCCAGTGCACTCACTTTATTCCCAATGCAAACAAATCTAGTGAGGATTTCAGAACATCCTCCCAAATAAAACAAGGTCGAGAAGTGATATTGTCTGCATTATGTGTTTTCATCTGTTTATCGTTTGTCATAATATGACGCCAGTCTTGCTTGATGGTAATCGGTGGATTATTCGGGCACTTCCTGATTTGTAGTACATCATCGTGACAACGCCTGCCCTGGTTGTCTGTGGATGGTAAAACTCCAGCTACTTCTCCGCTGAGATACGATGAGGCCATTTAGACTGTTGGGTTACAGCATGACATTTTCCGAGTACCCAACTACTCTGTCCATGTAATATTATTTGAAGACTGGGTAAAATGCTAGAAGGCTGGCCGCAGGCTTGTCCCCTTGTGTATATAGTGTGTAATAGTTACTGTATGCTGAATGCAATGAGAAAAACCTGTGATCTTGAGTCTTAGACATCATTAAAACCACCTGGTTAGCTGGCTACACTTTTGATGTGTGCTAACAATATGTGTGGCAATATTGTTCGGGGTCTCCAATGTTGTGCTATTACCCCTTCATTTTCTTTCGGATTGGGTACGTACCGAAGCATCAGTACGGGCATATTAAAGTACTGTACTGGGTGGCATAGTAAAGGTACGACACATTCTGCTACTACCCGCAGACTTCGTTAAATGCCAGTATCTCGCAACTTGTTCCTATATTGCACCTACTTTGTAAACTTTAACCTGCGCGGATTGTGAAAAAACACAAAAATGGATGAGGGGCAGTTGTCGCAAAGGAAGACCAGAATGGCTGAAATTCTGGAAAAAAGGGACAGGGCAAACTAGTATTCGTAGGCCTCTACTCTCTGCTGCCTGGATAGTTTTAATCAAATTCAAAATCTTTTACAACATGACCAGTATGTTGAGGAGTATTGAAAAGGTGTCTTAATGGAAAGAATGTCAGATCTATGCATAATTCATTTATTTATTTGACTTCAGGGATAGGGTGCCTCAAGGTTTACGTTGTGTAGATCGTAACAATCAAATTTTTAATTCATTTGCGTATGGAATCCACTGGATACTATTTGTTCATTTTCCATTCAAGTAAAAAAACAATATTTGAATGCTGCATCGTCAGGTGATAGGAGCTTATTCCGGTGTTGCTATACATGTGACTTGCATGGAATTGCATGGAAGCTGTGGAGACATATCAGGTAGAGAAACATAAATGTAAATAATGCCAGTGTAACATGTAGGTGTCCATAGTAGTATTAATGTATTGCTGCGGGGAGGGGGACTTCAACATACCCATTTAACCCCAAGAAGACACTGCATATGGCAAAATGCTGCAACCAGGCGGAGTTTCCTGGTTAACAAACCATCAATCGCATGGCCAGGCGAGACAATTTAAATGGCGATCGATGATTGTACGATTCTTGCCAACTGGTGTTGCAGTGGCTGCCAGGACATGTTAACAATACGCAGCTTGTTGATTTTGGTTGCGTTGTGATTTAGCCCAGGTGCTACTTTCATGGGAAATCTTGCTGGGGGAGCTCAGTACAGTATTTCGAGAGGTTGTGGCTTCAGGTGCAGTCAGCGAATATACAACAGCCCAACGCTATTTACGACCTACCTTACCTAACTAACATTAACAGTGTCCTAGCCTATTGTGCTCAGAATTCTGACATATTCTCTAACCCAGGAAGTGGTCAGGTGCAGGTCACGTGTTCAACTGTGCGTTTCTTACACTGTATGCAGCCATGGTGCATTTCACTTGAATGAAATGCTGGTACATGTTACACAATGTTTTGCAGAATACAGTACATGCAAGTAACTGTGTCACCATAGGAGGCTTTACAGAGGGCATAATCATCTGGATACGCATAGCAAAAACTACCCAAAAACGGTCAGGGATCATCAAAATTCATTTTGATTAGCGAAAAACTCCATACACAAAGTAAAGGCTATATTGATGAATGATATAAATTCTGCAAGAGTGCTAAATCAAAAATTAAGATACTAAATATGCCCTAGCTGAACAGATCCACTTATCTAGCCTACAGCTTGGTCAATTGTATGACATTCCCCATATACCTCGGACAGGGTGAGTCATTGACAAAGGTGGGTCACACAATAATGCACGCACCCCTCAGTCACTTAGAAGATCGACCCGGCAGCACCTGTGTGGTCGCCACCAACTAAGGTCACTACCCATTTCTTTGGTCGCGAAGGACATTATTGGATGGTCGCGAATTGTCACTGGTGAAAAAAAAACTGCATACGGCTTTCATTTCCTCACGGCCGGTTCTGCTTGCTGCCTAGCCAACGTAATTCCTTTACTCCGTCAACTTTGGAGAAACTTCTTATTTGTGCTTGCCACTGGCCACACAGATTTTTGTTACTCTTTTTAGTTGGCCCATGTCGCTGCAATAATTTTTTGTGAGGAGACAATGGAAAACAACAATTTTGGACAATATACTAAATTTGGGGATGCTGTTCTGTCAAAATCTATTCGGGAAGTGCCTTTTCCTGCAATCTTAGGTGTATCTTTCCACTTCAGCTTATTTCCACCATAGAAAAGACTTGAATGAAAACAAAAGCAGTGCCTAATGAACGGTTGGGGGATTCTGCAAAAAGCTACCTACTCAAAGCTTGTTTAAAGCGGAACCCCTTACCAGTAGTCAAATCATAGATTCGACAACAACCACCATACACCACATTGACCCTCCCTGGCCTCCCTGCCCCCCCCCCCCCCTGCTGGCGCTGCCCTTGCCCCTCCACCCACCCCCCAATTAACTCCTGGGTGGAGTGGGACATCTCCCTCTCCAGCCGCTGGGCGACTGATTCGTTACATCAAAGGTGTGGTTGTGGTGCTTAAGCTTTCCTAACCTAGGAGGGAATTCCCTCTGATTGATGACAGTAACTAGTGAAAGAGGGACTTTCATATGCCAGTAACACTGAACACCCCAAAACCGAATGTTATGGGATGGATTGTCCGCAATTGGTGCCAAACTGCACTGACTTGTGTGTAGCGGGTGGCCCTCCTTCAGAACAGTCTCAACTTTGATCCGGATGTGTACCAATGACCTTCATACAAATTGCACAATTCTATAGGCTACATGTAATGCTTTGTACTGTAAAGCATTATATGGTCAGTGCTCTTTCATCAGAGAAGAAGCTGCAGGCTCTGTTGAATAAAGTGTGGGTAAAACCACAAACACCTCTCCTAAACTGGCATGCGCCACATCAAAACAAATGGGCAAATTCATGCTATCACCCAGATGGTCCACTTGATCACCCCAAACTTCCACAAAAATCCAGGCCCAGGTCTATAGCAGCAGATGCCGCCACATTAAACAATCTGTGCAATTCATGCTATTCACCAGATTGCGTCACTGTGATCACCCCAAACAATGCCACAAACTTCAGGCCAGGTCTAATAGCCAGCAGGCATTGCCGCAACATTTAAACAATTGGCAATTCATTCTATTCACCAAGATTGGTCACTGATACCCCAAACTTCCATCAAACTCCAGGCAGGTCTCATGCCAGCAGGCATGCCGACCAACATGTTAAACAACTGGCAATTATGTATTCACCCAGATGGGTCACCTGATCACCCCAAACTTCCACCAAACTTCCAGGACAGGTCTCATAGCAGCAGGCATGCCGCCCTTAAACATCTGGCAATCTGCTATTCAACCCAGATTGGTCAATTGATCACCCCAACTTCACACCAAACTTCCAGGCAGTCCCATAGACAGACAGCATGCGCCACATTTAACAATCCTGGCATTCCATGCTATTCCCCGATTGTCACTTGATCACCCAACTTCCACAACTTCCATGCTCCAGGTCGCTAGCCGCAGGCATGCCGCCACATTTAAACCATCTGGCAATTCTTGGCTATTCCCCGATTGGTCCTTGATCACCCCAACACCAAACTTCCAGGCCAGGTCTCATAGCAGCAGGAAGAGCACTGAGGGATATGTTTACGACGAATTCCCCATCCCAATATTTTTTTTTTTTTTGGGGGTGGAAGGATTTTTCCAATCCAGGAGGGCCTCATCACAAGGCTTGTTCCACACAAGTTCTTTTCGCCCAAAGTTCCCCCCCCCCCCCCCCCCAGGCGCCCATGGGCGGACAAAGGACGCATTCCTCACCAAAACCTCTTTACTACACCTGCCCCATGGTGTTGACATACCATACCATTTCTTTACACATACAACAATTCATGCACTCCTAGAACTGTAATGATTGGTTTGGGTAAAAGTGAAATAGTTCCATGCTTTTTGCAATTCTCCTAGCAATGAGAGACTAGGTAGCGTACCCACTGTGAGAAGACTATGAATTCTTCATCAATAAATTTTTTCTGATCCATACTTCATTTTCCCATAGGGCAGATAGTGTTGCAGGAAAAATGTATAAAAACCATAATTGAAGTGTGATGCATTAGTAATAACAATAAAAAAGAGATTAGCCTAATATCTTTTCATACTTGTATACATGGCTTTATTGACAGACATCATGAAATTTTACTTGCGTTCGTTGTGTTACATTGTGCTATTGGAGTCAACGACCTTTTTCAACCCACTCGTGTGTGACCAGTGTCTCACAATCCATAGTCTATCCCAACAGGAAGCTCACAGAATGAAGCCATAACGTCAACAGATTTATCGTGCAAAGCCGTTAAAGGCTTAATAGCAACACCTGACGTTTCAATGAGGGGTTGGTTTTAAACGAACCCAAGATGGAATTTCCGCAATTGGATACCAGGAGCGGCACCGTTACCTCTCCAAACGAAGGTTCTGAGATGGGGTGATAGCAACGACCTCTCAGGTTTTAATTCTCCTCCGGGAGATACCCCCACACGGGATAATAAGTTTACTACCTGCGTGACGCCTGCTGCTTGCAATCTCATCGTGGGGCAGAGAAAGAAATTTATGAATGGGCTAGATTCACGACAAATGCAGAGTGTTGAGGTGGTTGGCGATAGTAGGGAGTACTATTATGTAGGACAGTACTGGTGGTCATACTAGGCCTACTAGGACCTCAAGTGCATTTCAACTCCTCGCAAAGTATAAAAATCACGATGTAGAATTACGAAAATTTACAAAATTCAGAAATTGCGATGGTTGAAATTGCCTCTGGACTCTCTATTAATTGACCATCATGGACGTCAACTCCTGAACCGAATTTCACACAATCCGAAGGGCGCCGCTAATATGCCTAGGCACAATTGGCTTTTGCAAAATTCCCTTGTGAAGTCATGGGGGAGGGGAGAGGGCCTCGTGATATCATGGGGGGGGGTGGGGGAGGGAACAGGGGAAACTACTGAATCCCCTCAAGATGATGTGCAACATTTTACTTTTAAAGCCCTGTAAATGTAATTTAAACAAATGAAGATGCGGGTTTTGAAATAGAAACCTCCCATGAATGAAAATGATAAAATGTCCTTGTGAATATTATTTTTCCTAAAATCAAAGCACAGCTTGCAGTATTTACTTGTAGATCTATGAGGTAACCCCCCCCCCCCCGTTCCGCTCTACCAGTTAGTCAACTGTTCTTTCACGGTCCATTCAATAATTTGAGAGCCGGGCCTGCAGCAGGGAAACCCTCGTTCTAAATTTGAAACAACCCGGGAGGACATACACAGTGACACCAGAAATTCCGTATGTACTGAAAGGTTGACGTAGTTTACCATGCACATGTGTCAGTTTATAGCCTAATGAAATAAATTAGCACTTTTGAAGCCAAATGCCTCATAAATGATTTGGGTACTACATCCCAAAAACCACCATACCCAGCCCCCCACCCCCCTCTCCTGTTGTGCAACCATGCACATCGTAACTCCTGAGTACAGAGCTTGCAAGTTTAGATCAAGGCAAGGCATAGACTGGAAACGTAGCAGTATGTGTACAGCTGCGAAACTTACAGGTACATGATAAAGCATTGCCTAATGTGTAGTATGGGTAACAAATTGCAGACGGCAACCTTGCAAATTGTCTACCCATGTTCGGTCCTTTTACCGATTCCTGTGCTGAGCGCCCAGCGAGGAAGACAACGAGTTACCACCTTTTTGCTCGCCGAAGGAAATTCAGGAGAGACTTACCGTATTCATTCCTCTAAGCGCCCACTGTATGTGGAAATAACAAGACTGGGTACACAGTGTTAGTCCTGCAAAGATACACCCAAAACAAATATAAAACAAACGTAAAGTTATAATCTCGTAGCGCCCACCTGAAACTTGGCAAACGGCCTGGGCGCTAAATAGCCGACGTGAATACAGTAGTGGTCACTTTTGGCGGTGTGTGGTCTGTGTGTGTCACATTCTTGTTAAGCAGGCAGTATTTCTCCACAAAACGTGGGCGATTATGACGAATTTGTGTGTAGCACGGGTGGGTGTACACGATCCGAATAGATTTTGGGCAGCAAAGTCATTTAATAAGTTGGTAAGTAGCTTATTTTATTAATTATGTTTAGCTTGTGGCAAGCTTAACACAAGAACCGTATGGCACGTGAGTAGTTTGGCAGGTAGGCCCTGGGATGACAGGTAGAATTTTCTAAAACTTGGTGGAAGTGGTCTGACATGGTTCCCGAGAAATTTAAAAAGTGAAGTCGGGGTCACTGGAGGTCATTTAATGTGTCTAATTTGCATAATTTAAGCAATTTTTGAAAGTTTGTGGGATTTTCACAAAACATTGGTAGAGTGATCCACCTTGATCCTGATCATTTTAAAGGATCAGCGGGGTCAGTAGAGGTCATTGTATGTGGCCTAATTCGCATTAATTTTTCCATTACAACTGGTAAGAATTTGCCAAACAGTAGGGATGGTCCGTACATTCTGGAATTGATGGTTTGCTGTTCATGAATGTGATGAATTCCAAATATAAATGCTTCTGTTAGAATAAAGCACAGGGGAACGAGTAACCAAGCTCTTGTGACAATTTTACTGCTGTTATAAGCCTGTTGTGTCTGCCTAATTTTCATACTTTATTCCAATTTCCAACTTTACATTTTCAAAACTCCAGTAGGTAGTTCTTTAACATTTTCTGAATCTGATGTGTTTGATGTTTGAATAATATACTGTTGCGGCCTGGCAGGGTGGGGGGCTGGATGGCATGTCCTCCTGCTTCTGGAGAATAAAGTCAATGCAATAACGAAGAAAATTTTGGTTTCAAGGCAAAGAAGCCCGGCTGCTAAGAGGATTTAGAACAGTTCAAGTTAGATTTTGGGACAAAGAAGTTAGAAATTGAACTGAGCGATAAAACGTTATTCCAATTTGTGTATTTATGGAGAAAGTGGGGGGAGGGGGGCATGATGAGAAAAAAAAGCAATTTTAAGGGACTTTTGTATTAAGAGTCCAACTTATTGGTCAGTTATTTCAGACTTTCAAGTGGTTTTATAATGTGAAAATAATGTGATGTTCGTTTGACATGACAATGGTCTGCACGAACAAGTTTGGTTGTTTTGTGTAGTGATAATAGAAAACACCGATCGCGCAAACCAGCTAGACTAACTCTTTATCCCGATCTGGCGATCACGCCTTGTTTAAAATGGGGTCTTTGGTATGACCCGACATGACACGCCTGAAACCAGATGAAAAATACATTTCCTCTATGGTTGGTGGAGGTCCAGATCACTGAACTTTTGACCAAATCCCAACCTAATTATCATTTCTTCGGTGGGCGAAGCCCATACGTATATGGCAGCTGGTGTGGAATCAATACTTTAATAGATCTGTTCTGGTGTTCCCACTTCTTTGCCCATCCCAACCCGACTGCAACTGCTCCAACATATATACTCTAAACCAAGTCTGCACCCACACCGTGCAGATTCTGCAGGAGACGGCGCCTGCCATCTTCTTTGGTTTGGTCCCTTATACCAGTCTTCCTACGAATGCCCGCATTTTGATAATTTTTCTGTGAAGAAAATTCTTCCTTTGCTGTGTTGAGCATAACATGCCAATTCACAGTATTTCACATGCGAGGAAAAAAAACATCAACCTCGAAACTTTTGATACTGGATTCCTAGACCTCCCCTCCCGGGGTAATAAGCAAAATCAACATTGGTACGTCGCGTCCCCCCAACCGCCTCCTTTATCCCCAAGACTTCAACGCATCAATTTTCCCCATAATGTGGGCATAACTTTATTGGTCTAATCCACTGTTGATATTGCTAATAAGGCTTTACCCTACTGGGTGACACTTATTTAACTGTCTTACATTCTCGTACAAGCCAAATCCCTTACTGGGCCTTGAATAATTCTGTTAACACCTTGTATTAACCTTGCCATGTTATAAATATTGGCGTGCATCTTTTGTAACGCATGGCATATACACACTATCATAATATCACAGTAAATCCTTTCCTCACTAATGTCAATGCTACTTCCTATGGGTAAATGTGGGGGCTTTGCATATTCTGACGTTCAGAATCCGTTTCGTTAATACTCCCGGCGCATGCCACGCTAGTCTTCCATCAGTGGATCATTGATTGAAAATGGCTCTAAGTGCAGACTTATGGACGGTAGGGGGGGGGGCAGGTTTTGCTGCTTGGGGTTACTGATGAAAATAGCTGTGAGCTGGGAATGGTGGAATTTGTCCTAATATGACCTGTAAGACTAGACGACGGGCAGATATTATGTCCTGTGTGTTCGTTGCAGCCATACAGTGTGTGTGCTGGTGGTTCGTTAGAGTAATTGATTGCAATGGGTGATTGAGAGTTCAGGCAGTATCAGATCCCATATGTGGACATGACAGCCTTGATCAGAGCATATTCAGTATTTTTTTTCCCAATTGGGCAGTTCGCAGCTCCAGTAAATGGGTTGAGATGATAATGGGGGTGAGATGATAATGGTTGTCATAGGTCATAGTAAGTCGATCCAGCAAGTCTGGTACCACCTTCACTGTTTTTAAATTTTATAAAAATATCTGTCAATGAAAGGAAAAGAAGATGCCCCGGAAAAATAGTGAAAACATAACCATATAATATTTGAAAATTACGTTTTCAGTAAGGCCTGGATATTTCTTGGTTTGCCCTTTAGTTATAAGAGGAAAGGAGAGAAGGCTTACTGCCTAGGTAGCGGTAGTTTCGTATTTGACAGAGAAACATACTCTTCATGGTAAACAAAGGAACATAGTATAGAGTGGCGGCTATGGTGTGATCTTGCATAGGAAGTGAAGAGCCCCTGACGGGAGTCAAATGAAGTTCACGCTATCCGTATTGCTCTACTTCAGATATTGATCCATGACGGCCTTTAGCATCTAAATTGTGTACTGCGCATATATAATGACAGGGCTCCAGAAACGGCGCTATCCTCACCCATTCACCGCACTAACTATTACTTACCGTTTCCCGGGTCAGTGAGGGTCTCGCCTATCAGGTGACTTTTTTGTGCCCCAAGGTTTGACAGATGTTTGCGTGGCAATTTTGCTGCATGGCTGCATTATTTTAATATCTCCCTTCTGGTTGGTGTTCAAGTGAAAATGCATTGCATCTGTCTGGTTTAGGGAATTCTTTTGTTTCAGGTATTGAGAGGCTGCACAATTTTGTGACATCTACAGTACCGGCCCCACGCTCATCCGGGAGGGGTGGGGATATCTATTTTGTCAGTTTGTATTGCGTCTATAAGTCAGTTGTCCACTGTCCCGTTGCTTCTTCAGGGGAAGGAAGGGGGGGGGAAGAGTGCACCAGCAATTCATATTGAAATGGATATTGGGAAAGAACTTCATCTTCATGGGGAGATGGTCTACAATATATATCGTGTGACATATAGAAATGGAAATAATACAATAAAACTTCAAAAGTGCAGGCGGGGACATGACAATGTGATTCCCTGCAGAAATGACCTTTGTAGGCCTCATTTAGAGGCAGCCACATTAATGTCCCATGACCTTTGGGGACTTTAAAAGAACCGTACATGTTTATGGACCAACTGTAGACAACATTCTGCAAGTTCCTTTAAAACCCGACAAAGTTAGAAGAAGTGCATGAAATTATGAAATTTGACCTCTGTGACCTTGAAGGAAGTGGAGAGACAGCCCCAAAATGCCAAAAATCCCTGAACACTAAAGTGTGCAAGGATATTAATTGAGTGGAAACCACAGGAAAAACATGGCCAAAAGGAAGTCAAAGGATTGCTACAAGAGTTATCATATGGCAACATTTGTGACTGGAAGTTGGATTTGAATGGCCAAAAGGGTGAAGAACCAGTCAAAACATGAAGGTTTTGTTTTATGTATTTTTGCTATCTCTCCTCCTACTAGGCCCCGACACAGCAGCAGCATGGTTGGAAGGCCAACTTCTTCATCCGAGAGCCAGTCCTCTTTGGACCTGGGATGGGGTCTTTACCTCCTGCATGATCAACCTATGCGTGTGGTCATCTTCTTACGGACGGGTGATGGTGGTAAGTTCTGAGTCGGTCATATTTTTGCTCCAAAATTCCTCATATTCAGGTAATAAGGGCAAGTTCAGAGTGCAGGGCTGCAGTAAAACGACGGCCACGACAGCCATGGCCGTCGTGCCCAGCGAATGGCAGTGAGTTGCCCCATAAAAATTGCATTGGTTACGGACATAATGGCCGCCGTGCCCTCCCAGGCCGGGGCCGTCGTGCCCTATTTAAATTTCATCGCAATTTGTTCTGATTTGTCTTCAGAAGATGGCCCCAAATGTATTAAAAAACATTAAAATTGCCACGATAAATTGTGTGACTATTACGATCTCCCGGCCCACTTGACCACACAGGCGGGACTTCCGAAATTTACTATGATATCCTACAAGGCGTATGCAGGGCTATGAGAGCAAACAAATATTTAGGCCCAGGCATCGAACTTTCAATGATATGATTATGTAGAACTGGTTCTTCTAGTTGACTATGAGGAATGGGACCAAAAATAAACGGTTAAAATCTGCACTCTGAAAACTTTAAAAAAGGTCATTCAAAAATGAAAACGGCTTGTATGGGATGATAAAAAACATTCCACAAAAGATTGGTATGTTTTTGCAAGGATGCTTCAGAAAGTCAGTTTTTATGATCTAGGCTAATTTGGTCCCTGTTACAAAATCATAGCAAGCTCACTTAGCTTAGGCCTACTGCGGGCTACTTTGTGGGAATTAGTGAAGCCATTGAACCAATGAATTTTTGTTTCTGATTCATTGAACAAAATCAATTTGCCTGGGAAGAATATTCATATGGGCCAGAAACATGTTGCCGTTGAAGGATTTGCCCTTTCGGGGACAGTCATGTAGCTATGGGATGAAGCAGGAGACGGTATGGGGGGGCATAGTCCCCATGTACCCACTGCTATACAGTGTAACTGGTAGATCTAGTTTGAATGCAGTGACATGCAGAGAGGGAGGTCAGGGACAAACTAGGCCAAGAGGGGGCTGTAACCCCATAGCAACACATTTCCCATATTGTTGACAACTGGCAATGGGGCATGTTCCCCAGCATGCATGGTACCAAGATCGCTGACTCTTTTGGTGATACCCAGGATAAATATACAGTGTACTATAGCGATATTGATAGCCTGTAAAACTGTTTGGCGTGCTCGGATAGGATGACCCACATCCAGAAATAAATGAATAAATAAAGGCATTGCAAAAGCTACTGAGTTTTACGGAGGTGCTGGTTAACAGATAGAGGAATTAAACCAGTGTTTGCTGAGCATTGGCGTGCTCGGATAGGATCACCCATGTCAAAGAAAAATAAATGAATAAATGGAATTGCAAGCGACTGAGTTAAAAACTGACGCGGCTTACCTATTAAGGATTAAACCAGGTTTTTGCTGATCATTGGCGTGCTCGGATAGAATGACCCACGACCAATATTAATGAGTGACAGTGGAGACGAAGTGCCAGCCTGCACTGGACTGCATAGTAGGCGGTGAATAGATTTACAACATCAACAACATGAACCTCTGGCTTTGTTAATTAATTGGTTTGCTGATACCCATATGAAATAACCTTTGTAGGTGGTAACTTCCTGCAATAAACGAACCACTGCCTGTATTTTGTTGTGCAAACATGCTTCAACATAAAAAATTTTTTTTTTAGTGCGGTAAATAAAATGGGATCATGTTTTTCTTACTTGTGACTTAACTTGTCAATGTATTGTTTTCACATCTAATATGATGATTACAAAAAAAAATTGGCCGCGCCTATCAAACCAAACATTTGCCTTTGCCTAACCGATGGCCTTGGTGCCCTACAAATTCATGGTTGGGCCAGGCCAAAATGGCCGTGCCTTCTTCAACCTTGGAATCCATCCCTGAGAGTGTGTGAGTTTTTTATCATGTAGTGAAGAAAAAGGAGGAGGTGGCCAATTATTTGGGAACTTCAGATCAGCACACAAATTCCTTCTCACGTAGATAACCTTTACCTCACTGAGTGTATGCTCCGTTTTGACTTCAAAATATCTTACGGACCTGACCCAGTTTGAAGGAGAGGGTCATTCCATTCTTATAGAAAAAGAGAATTCTTGAATTGTGTGAGGGAGGGGGTGAAGAAAATGAACATTCGAGAAAATTGCATCTGTAACTGAAACTGATTTCAACTAGGGATGGCCCCTCATTGACACAAATGCTGTACACACAATCCATCTCATTCACAAATATTTATGAAGGAGGGGCGCTCATGACTGTTAAGTATCTGTTCAATGCATAATTTCGAAAACCCGTTCCATTTTCTTGTGGGTAAAGCCGGGATCGGGTTGGCTGTGCTGATCGTCCTACTGACCGTCATCGTCGCGTTCATCGCAGCCCTGTCCGTTATCGGTAGAAATGCGAGCGGTTGCCATATAGAGAGCGGTGGGGTCTATTTCCTTCCCCTGCTTTCCAAGTTTCTAGGGCGCCCCGCAGGGGGGGCAACCCTGGGGATACTTTCCTCGTTCGTTCTCAGTGAGTTCCAGTCCGTCAACTTCCGCAATTCATTCGTCGCCAGACGTTGGTGGTTGGGACCCCTGTGCTCTTCTGTATATTCCCTAACTCCTGTTGGGTCGTGGAACAGGCGTAGGGTGGGATGCCCTATAAATCTGGAACATTCAAGATTGAATTGATTGATGATGGACCCACCCTTTACAGCAACAGAAATTTCACCGCGGTCTCATTACCTTTACACATATGCCTTAGGCTATATTCCTAACTCCAACTGGCGTAAACAGCAAGCATCGCAACTGGCAACCCCTCGGTCATTTGCTCCTCATTTATATTCTTCTGCCACCTAAAGTAACGTCCCATTTTTTTGTTGCGTTTCTGGCGCCAGAATTCCTTGGAAATTCCTCCTTTAATTAGTGGTCCATCTTTTTCGAGCGAGTTTAGACAACGTTGTTTTCAAGTTTTCCAAACCGCTAGCAGTGTGGGGTTGCCTAGACGACAGATTTTTTGTAACTTCTTCCTATTGTTCCCTCCACTTCCACACTGGTATTGGTTTGATTAAAGGCCTTACTTTTATTCTGTGGGCTCGTGGAGTGTATTTTCCAGTCATTAGAGCCTAGACTTCGAAGCTATGACACCATGCTGTATTCTGATTACTGAATATAAATGATTTGCCTCTTCATCTCCCCGAACAAGAGGTGACACGACGGTCTTTCTTTCTTCAATTTCTTTGTACCAGTTTTGATGAACTGGACACACAGACGTTCAGGCAGTTGGGGGGTGCCATCTGGGATATTGGGGGTGGTGGCAATAACAATCGTGGTCCTGATAGCATTTGATCACCATATATACATCATATATTCGTTTTGAAGTCCACATTGACCTTGTGTTGGCCACAGTGACTCTTCCAAATACATCTATCTCTAGCAAGACCATAGTACTAATTCCCTTCTCCTATAAATCTTCTTTTCTGTACCACCTCATTCCAAGTGTTCCTGGGTCTCCCACGACCTCAAAGAACCAGCGACTTCTGAATATCTGCACTCACTATCCCAGCAGTTATCCTCCTTCATCCTCTCTATGTGACCAAAAATCATGTCTCGTAATATGATTCCCTCATTATTTTGTTGTTCTCTTTCATTTTTCTAACAAACAGTGGCATGTACTGTACCTTTCCCTCCACTGGTTCCATTCGCCCTCGCACACACATTGCCATTCGGGCTGCGTTCAAACATTAGGAGGCATCAGATGACCCTATTCTGATATCTTGTGCTTCAAATTTTCTTTCATACTTTTTCCTCTCACTAACGACAGTGGCGTGTGCTCTGTACTGTACCGGGTTCGGCGAGTCTGTGGCACAGACGCTGCAGTGGAACGAGGAATCCAACTGGGCTGTTCGGGGGGTCGGGATCTCGATGATCCTCGTTCTCCTGGCTATCAACATCGCTGGTGTGAAGTGGGTGATCAAATTCCAGTTGGTGCTGTTGGCGTTCCTTGGGGTGGCCATGCTGGACTTTACAGTGGGATCATTCTCACACAAAGAGCCAGGTAAGGATATCTGAACATGATTTTTCATTGGATTCGATTTTTAGGGGTTCACGAGGCCAAGTAAGGCTCGTCAAGAAACCCTGGCCGTATTGATCGTGGGTGAAGCCGCTGGCGTAATTTGCCTTCTTGCCCTTCTCGTCTCGCTAGTGCTTTGATGATATCATGGCAGAGGTGTATACCCAATCGGAACCCGCTCCCAGGACTGCGTATGCTACAACTTCCTTCCCAAGTAACCCTTCGTCAAGCGTCACCTGATATCACTCTAAAAACCACGTACCCTCATTCCATCACAACTTCAATAGTGAATATATGCCATTCTTTTCTCACTTCCTGCTTCTGATTCACTACCAATATATCCAATCTAAAAATGAAATGGAAAAAGTGAAGGCTTTGTGACTCTCTTCCAAATGCATCTGTTTGTGAAACAGAACATGGGAATACAAACGTGGACCTTTCCTGTGTGCCCATGACAACTTCACACAGATTGCTTAGCCTTTGGTTGTAGTAAACAACATTCTCCTGTCAGAAATGACGATTCTGAGAGAGGTTCTGCATTTCGCAAGCTCAATAAACAGCTCCATTGAAATACTCGGGAAGAATTTTCTCTGCGATCCGTGTGTGCCGTTTTTTTGCAGTCCGTGATATGCGCACCTGTAAACAGCCTAGTATTACATGCATCAGTCTGTTCATACTTTGTGCATGTACACAACTGTTTGATAGCTGGTGTATCATCGCAAAATGCTCAAAATGTGCAAAGATTGCTACACACTTTTTTGCATGTTGCCTAGCGGTCAGTTTGTACACAAACTAAAGACAGCCTCATGATTCTCCACAGTTTCGCCCACATTGCTACACCGAGTGCCCAACACTATTTCATGCTGCATTTACCCACTAAACAGTTTGGTACACAAGGTTGCTCATCATCACGCCATTCATTCTTTTACCACTCTTTCGCAAACTCAAATATTCCATCTCAGTGTTACTGTGTTATTGTTGATACATATGGGGGAAACCTCTGTGAAGATTTGTCTGGTTGGATATGTTATTTTTTATCAGTGGGGTTTTGAAAGATTGTTCTGCCACCTGCTTGTGCAACGTTGAAATGCCAGTGGTACTCCTGTGACCTTTGACACAATAGAAATATATTCTCCTTGACTGTACCGGTGAGAAGGCCTATTAGTTTACAGTTCATTATGTAATCTTAGATTTTTGGGCATTGTAATGTATTATATTACTTTCAGATTGCATTATGGAATCTTGCAAATGTTACTGGTACTGTTAACCATAATATGTACCCAATTGTACTTCAGTGCATTAATACATTTCTCGCATTAACTTTCTTCCGACTTCTTCGATCAACGAGGAGGGTTCAACCTCGCTTTGGCAAGGGTAATTTTAAAGACAATGTCGGTCCGTCTTACTCTGAGGGCGAGAGCTTCTTCACCGTTTTTGGCGTGTTCTTCCCCACCGCTACTGGTATCTGCGCCGGCATCAACATGAGCGGGGATCTCAAGGTCCGAAGAAGAGCATCCCTACCGGCACGCTGTCAGCTCTTGGTGTGTCTACCGCCCTCTATCTCCTGTTTTGCCCTCCTGCTGGGTGCACCTGTAAAGATAGCGTTGCCACATAACTATAATATTGCTGAAGTGGTAAGCCTCCCATTGAACTATATTAGTCTTAGGGTTGTGCGGTATACCGGTATCGTTATTGGTACCGGTACTTCGCAGTACTGAATTTTCCAATGCACAATTACTATTGCAGGTACTGGTGGAAATTACCCGTATTTTTGCTACCAATCCTGCGGTACTAATTGAAATTAACAGAATCCAGTGCTGTCAGACTTGTATTTTTTGCCGACCCCAGTCCGCACTTTAATCTGCAAAATCTGTTGAAATTGATAAAACTGCCTTACGTGTGTTGCGAGCTGTGTATTTGCATTATTTGCCGGTTATCTCAACCGTAACGTACATGCAAAGCTGTATGTTGCTAGCTCACTCGCCCAATGCTGTGCACTACTCTTAAAACATAGCCCTGCTTGAACACATGGTCATCACCTATGCTGTTCACGAGCATTCAATGTGCTCTCAATTCCGACTGCGCGCTACCCAAACAACAATCCGTCTAGGGACCGACGGCAACGAACCTCTCAGACACACTTAACTTCAATAGGATTTTTCCATTGACTCTATGATTAAGGACTGAATTTATTTACGATCGTCGATCAGCGATACTGCAATATAATTTGCGTTAGCCTACAATTCTATGAATTAACAACGTGAATAATTAGACAATTGGTGGATAAAACAATCATACTGGTTTAGCATTGATTTGGTGGCTTCTACGACTAATTTAGATACCTGCCTTGCTTTGGTTTTCTGAAATAATCACAGTTACATTAGGCTTACTGGTAATTTGGCAACTAGTGACCTGTTTCGATCGGCGGGGCTGGGCTTGTTACATACATACTACATATGGAAGATGTAGTAGTTGGTACCTACATTTCTGCCTATGTACTAGTACTACGAGCACGACAGTGGTCACATGTAGGTGCTGTTCGCCATACGTACGTTGTCAAGCTTTTCAGCTGTCGATACAAAACGAAGAATATGAACATTAATTTGATTACACAAAATAATCTTTTTAGGCAATCTTCTTACATGAGAAAGGGATGTATGAAGAGAACATTGTGATTTGAAAATATGATGCCCCATTACAGGAGCTGCAAGATTGCAGTGTAGCTAACGACCGCGACAGTTATTGAGGCAACATGAATTAAAGGTACCAGCACCGATACTCGGTGCCAGGGCATCGGTAGTACCGGTTCCAAAAAAAAAGGTACCGCGTAACCCTAATTAGTCTCCATCATTTTATTTCAATTTACCCACAGATCTGTCTGTCTCAGAAATGTTTTGATACCCCCTCCCCCCTCTCGACCCCTGCAGTCATAGGAGGCACTGCGAGACCTAAATTAATGTACATTTGCATTGACCATGAAGATGGGAAATGAAATGCAATTATCACCCTTATTGATGATTTCTTCTCCATGTAACTTGGACAAGAATTAGGATTATCACATAGGCACAGGTATTTAATATTTAACAGGTTACAATGAAGACTGTCATTAGAAAACAGCAGTTCAGATGTGGACCACCTATCACCTATCTCCCCCCCATCCACCCCCACCCACCCCCCAGAAATGGCTTTGTATTGTAGATGGCTGTGAATACACTCATGTGTATCTTCCAACCGTGGCCTTGGAGTCCCAGGTGGGGTTCGTAGAAGGGATGCCTCCTTCGGTGGGTGTTAGCGGATGCAAAATGGTGCAATTATGCGGCAGACAGATCGGCACTGAATATTCACTAATTTTGTTTCTTGTGCTGAATTTTATGTCATATGCTAATTTGATCAATGGATAGCTGGGGTTGTACAGTATTCTCCATTTATCTTCTCTCTGTTTGAATTCTCCGAAGGTTGTGGAACGATGGTGAACCTTAGGCTTGACGTGGAATTAAAATATTGGAATCAAGTCTCTCTTTGGCGAATGTTCCCTAAAACAAACTGTGAATGTGATTATAGTTCTCTTGACAACTGTGAGTCTTACTGGTTTCTCAATGTTAACACTGGAATTATTGCTTATTGGTCAATCAGAGGCAACTATTTGTTTTTTGGCCCTGGAATCTTGTTTTTGTTTCGGTTAGTACCAATTTTAAATTTTGTCCGGGTGCTCCTCTCAGACAAAACAGTGGAGAAACAATGGTCGTCTCCAGACAAGTGCTATCAAAAATCATGGAATCAAAGAGTCTAGGAATCACTAATCTTTTTTGCTTTCTGTTGTCCATGGTGTCCATTTTACCCTACTTCCGCAGGTTTCATTAGTCGGTTTTCTTTGGCTCCTCGGTCTTTGTATATCCATTTTATCTCATGTCTAGGAGGGCTATACGGCGCCCCCAGGATACTCCAGAGAATCGCAGACGAGGATGTCATTCCTATTATTAAATTCCTCGGCCATGGGGTAAGTACTGTATAGCTAGCAGGTCAGAATAAACCTTTGAATTTGCTTTTATTATGTTGCTGTTCCCTATTTTGACAGTTTTTATATTTCCCATGGTGAATATGGTCTTACCTTCAGTCCCAAAACTTTTTAACAAAGATTCGCGGTCAATGAACGTCATTCAACGTACCTAATTGCATAATTTATGCGAAAACTTCAAGTTGCTTGGATTTCATGAAACCTGGTGGGTATGGTTTACCTTGAGTTTTTATTCTAACATATTTTATCATGGATTCAGGTCATTGGAGGTCATTCAACAGGTCTAATTTGCCTAAATTTCTGCATAATTTCAAAGTTTGCTGGATTTTCGTGAAACTGGTCCACTTTTCCTAAATTGGCATAATTTAGGCAATTCACACTTCCACAAAACTTTTACTCCTTTAATAGACATTGTCAATAATTAGTCCTTTTCGAATTTGGAATTGGTCCACTGATTCGTAGGCTGTTTCTGTTAAATGCTAATACCGAAAATCCTAAAGCGCACATGGAATGCCTTGTAAATGTTTGCATGGTGACTATAGAAGTGAACACCGTCGCTCACTAGGCGAGACACTGGGGGCGATCGCCTGTGTATCTTTCCCATGTATTTTTAAGGAGACCTGCTATTCTTATCATGCTTATCAGTTCTCTGCCAGAATACTCTGGTCCTGGTAACACAGTCTGACAGTTCCGATGAATGCGGATACTGTTGCGGCAGTTTGTGTGCACTGCGCCCTGTTCCACATTATCCCAAGTCACACCTGGGTAGAGTGAGTTAAAGGACAACTGCGGCTTGGATACAACAGAGGATATATCGTGGAGAATGGAAACCTGTATCTATAGGTCCCCAATCCCCATTTCAATTCGATGTTCCTATGTGGAGTTATTGGCCTTCAAAGTTTGGTCCATTATGCAGAGAAATTGGGGAGAATCCGTTTGGGTGCAATAACCTATTTTTACAAATTCGAACACCCAGGAAGTTATGTCATGTATTTCATTGTTTCATTTTGTTGAATAAGTCAACATTTACAGAAGGTCTGTTGCTTTTCTTTCACCAAGTAACCATCAACATCTACCAACCCACTACAGCAACCCTTTCCATAGACTAAATGCTTTTAGTGAAACTAATGTGTTAATTTTAATAGGAAACAAAGATTGTTTCCAGGGTTGTGCAAGTTGACATCTTTTATTATTGCAGGATGGGAGGCTTTTCGATCTTGCACAATGCATGTTCACAAACTTCGAAGGACTGACTAATATATATATATATATAATGAAACAATCAAAGTAGTCTTTATATTATGATAAATTTCTTCAAACATATATTAATTTCTTCAAACAACCGAGGGCTCTCCCGTAGAGATTGCAGGGCATATCCAAAATATTTTGTGGGGGGCTTGCAAGGCATGTCAAATCGCCATCCTGGGAGGAACCCCATGGGAGAATTTTTGCTCATGTAGGAGTTGAGACGCCAAATCGTGCTATATGTGAACGATTCTCGAGACTATTGTGATCGAAAGTTTCATTCTTGTTGTTCTTTCCACTGTTCTGTTGAAAGGGAAGGGACACATGCCTGGATTGGTCTTCAATTGTTTCTAGAAATCTGCAGGGTTAGGAATCTAAGTCCGACAACCTTGACAATATTGATGTCAAGATTTAGGTGATTTTTGGGAAGTAGTAATGCCTTGGGTCACATGGGACTGTCCCAGTTATGCTGTAATACGATATACCTTTTTTTCAGGTGGTTGTTGGTGGCAAATATTCAAACCTCTCTGGTCCAATCATGAGAGTGACGTAAGGGTATGAGTGTGTGAGACAGGTATGGGCCCTAGACTGCCATTGGCTTTACTCAGTTTTAGCAGCAAGTTGATATTCATCGAGCTTGTCCTGGAGTTGAGCCCAATGGTGAATCATTTCTGTTCACAATATGCTATCGTCTCTAGCACTGGCCCCCAAATTTATCTACAGAGATATTTGTTTATTTCTGACAGCGTGGTCCCAACAGGGAGCCAGTAGTGGCCCAGCTGGTCGTCTGCTTCATAGCAATACTCTTTATATTCATCGGCCACGTCAACGAGCTGGGCCCGATCGTTGACATGCCGTTCTTGATCACCTATGCCGGGGCCTCGTACGCCTACTTCGCCCTCGCGATGGGATATGACCGCGAGCAGGAGATTCAGAAGCAAAGCGAGCAGGACAGCCTCCTCTCGCACGTGGTCGACAAGACGGACACCGGGGCGGGGCAGGACGGCTATGGGGCCACCACCCGGAAGGACTCGCTCACAGAGTTCAAAGAGGACATTCAGAAGGCCGAGCAGGCCTTTGATGCCCCCACACGGATCGGTGACCCGGAGAGGGGGGTTGATGGGGACGTGCAATCTGACCGCCAACGCCACACCAGTGGGCCGGTCCATGTCAGCGATAAAGAATCCTTGCTGGATAATGAGAGAGGTGAGAACAATGCACTTGGCTATTGCATACCATGACCGAACCCTGATGACACTGCACTTAGGTGGTCAGCACCATTACCGAGTGGATACGATGACACTGTGGGTAAACTTTGTGACTGACATGTGAAACCAAAGCAACATACACCTTAGTCATGCTTCCCTTCAATCAAAGACCAAAGACCAGACTAGCTGTACAAATTTGAACTACTGATCAACGATTACCTAACCCCTGAATCACATTACGACATTACTGACTTTCATTGTTTGTCACCTTGCTTTTGGACAATGACCCTACAATGACTCACTCTTTCTGGGGTAACAGGTGGGAGCAGGTGCATCTTAAAATCAACAAGTTTAGAAGACGAATCAGGGCAGTGTGGATGATACCATAGATTCGAGGGGCGTATGGTCCCCCATTTGGCATCTAGCTTGTGACTTTTGTGCTTTACTTCATCTATTTCGTTACTCAGAGTATTTGATTATGTTTTCTAGGAGGTTTCTCATGAGATCCCCCCAAGTTTTCTAGGTTATTTAGACTATTAGAACTCCTGTTGTTCTCTGTATGTGTTCTTGTCGAAGAACTCTGGTGAGACTCGCAAGTCTACACTCTCAGCCTGCCGTGTTGCAGGTAGTCTAGTACCAGTTTAGGTATAACCAGGGTGTCCAGGGAAACAAGGACTGTTAGCATGCATGTTCCCTTGGCGACAGTTTAAGAGGCTGCAGAATGTGATCAATTAATGACTGCAGTATGGCTCTGCCCATTCACCAACTGCGTACTATCATTAGCATTGCTCAGAGATAAGGACCGTGTGATACAACCGATGGTACTACTGGTTTAGTTTAGTCAGCTAGTTTAGTTTAGTTCAGTGAAAAAGGGTCAGCAGGACAACATCCTCATTGAGAGACCCTGAAGCCAAAACATCCCCAAAGAGAAGAAAGCCCAGATAACTAAAGAATTCGCCCACAATTCTTGAAAAATAAATCAAGACTATTCTGGAATGCATTCACCACTCTTAGGAAAAAAATCTTCAGAAGGCTATTCCACTCAATAAACTCTCTGACGAGAAGAAAAATTACGGATGTACGATCTACAGCATTTACAGAAGATTGAGGCAATAACCCCATTGGTGGTAAAACTGTTTGAAAAACTCAAAGAAAGAGTGGAAGGAAAGGCCTCGAAACCATGAACAATTTGAAAACCTGAATCAATCACCTCGAATTTGTCTCAGCTCCATCACAGATAAAAATGAGACGGCCTTCATCTTTCCTTGTAAGGTAAATCTCTGAGACAGTGAATGTGTGTGGTCTTGTATCCAGTGACGCAGTACCACTGGGGTAGGGTCCAGGAATGATAATAAGAAAAGAAACTATGAAAGACGTGGGAGATGAAATGCCTCCCCCCAAAAAAAAAAAAAAAAAAAAAAAAAAAAAAGAAGGTTCAAACCGAGCCTGGATCCAGGAGCCCATGGCTTTGTGTGTGAGAAACAGAGAAGTGCAAACGAACATATTGCATTAAAATCCGATTGCCATATTTGTCAGAAAATTGTGGAGTAGGGTTGTCGATCTGCATCAAACCCTGTGTGCACCATGTATGTTTTTCAGACTAAAGGACATGAATCGATCGGGCCTTCATAGTAATTTATAGCAGTTTACACAATGGGTGAAAAATCACTTAAAGGACAAATGCAGGCTGATTTTACAGCTGGATAAAAACGAATGCATTAGTTCAACCGGAAGTCATAGGACTTTTCTGAGGAGTTAAGTTATGAAGTTTGAGTATGTGAAGCATGTTGAATTGGCAAGATCAAAATGATTCCATATGCAATAAAAAATGAGTGGTCATACTTGAACCCACCCTGCAAACATTCTCTGTTTTATATTGAAATTCAGACATTAATTTCCCTTTGAAAAGCATTTAGTCATGAAGAGGGGCTGTGAGTGGTTGTTAGTTTGGTGATAGTGACTTTTGGTGAGAGAAAGACAACAGACTATGCTAAATGTTGACTTATTCACAAAATGAAAATCAAATACATAACATAATTCCTGCGTTGTCTATGTGTGACGTCTTGAGTGATGCACCAATTGGGATTCTCCCCCACTTCTCTGCATAATGGCCCAGAAGGTTGAAGGCCAATAACTCCACATAGAACATTGCATTGAAATGGGGTTTGGACTTACATATACAGTTTCCCAGTCTCCACATATAACTTCTGTGGATCCAGCCTGCAGTGTCACTGAAAAACACTGTAAAAAAAAGAAGTGAACTCTGGGAAGCTTTTGTGCATTCCTATGTAGTATCATTCCGTATACAGATTGCCTCTCAACCATTTGCCCAGAGATATAGAGACAGATGCCTTACGTGGGTACAGCAAATTATTAATCGGTGGATTGCTCTCTTCGGGGTAAGAGGGTCAATTGATTAGGGGGGTCGTTATTGAGGAGGTGCATTCAGCGATGGGCAGAGCCTTACTGGCATGTCAATGCAAAAAACCGACTGATGGAGTTCATGAAGACTTAGCGTCACTTTGATGTGTGTGTGTGTATGTCACATTTTTCGTTAAGGGGATTTCTTGATACTTGTGATGAAACTGATATTGATGGAATTTTGAATGTGGTTCTGGAGTAGTTGATTGAACATGATCTGCTTAGAAGCCCCAAAATGAAAAGGCGCACCGGTTTGTTTTTGATCGATTTAGCGGACTTCTGTGTCGTAGTAGCATTGAACACAGTGAAAATCAGACTGATGGTCTGAAGAAGTGTATTGTCAAAATTTGTGTCTATTGGAATATTTTCTAGTTTCTGAACTGTATGATCTGCAATGTTACCAAAAAGTTCTGACTATTAGTGGAACATGGGAAAATTAAAAGAATTAGTCAAAAGAAAGGTCATCGTAGCCACGGGACAATTTTGGAAAACTGAATCAAATCACCCCGAAGTGTTTGCATCCGCATAACGTGTTTCTCCTCAGAATAATGCAATGGTTTTCCTTAACCATGGAGCATCTGTTTGTGTCTTTTCTTCACAGTGTTTCATTTGTCTGCTAATCATGTTCTTCATAAATGGTCACGCCTCATCTCGGTCCTAGCATACCTCATCATATACTTCTACATCGGCCAGGCCAACCCCGGGGTCAAGGCAGGCTGTCGCTGATTTCAGCTTCTTCAAGTGGCTGGGGACCATGTTCAAGACGGTCTTTAGGTGAGTTTGGCGAGGGTAGTCTCTGCATGGTCCATACGATTTTGTCCCCCCCCCCCCCTTATTGTTCAGACGAGATGCAATGGGTCATGTGTCTCTTTCATTGGATTCAGAAAAGTGAGAAAAGGTGGGGCATTGAATATATATAGCATAGCGAATAGTGCTTAAAAATAGGTACATATAAAAAATCTTGCATGTTGTCCTTCTTCATAAGCTAAAATATACAAATGGTGGGTAGGGGTTAACCCCCTTTCAGATACCCCTCCTCCCCCCACCTGCTATGACATGTCAACTCAACTTCTGTTCAATTTGGATTAGTCGTTGACTCACAACTAATTATGCTACATTTCCCCACACAAAATTTTGAAAATAATTGAAGCTCCCCGCCCACCAAAGGGGGGAAGGGGCCCCATCAAAATTGGCAGAATATACCTATTCTGATATTAAAACTTGCCAGAAAGGATCTTTGATTATTAGACAGCCCTGCCTGTGACTTGGTTCCCATGGGTGATTATTTCCAGAGCATGAATTGCGAACAAAAAATTTGGGATAGTACTTCGGGTTTGTAGCAGATAGTACTTTCGTGTGGTGCATAGCATAAGGCTAACAATATTAATTATGTTTGTGTGTATGTGGCAGCGACTGTAATGTAGGTTAATGGTGCAACTTACCAAAATACACAATTAGACTGTTATTTATGTGAGAGACAAGAGCCACATTTACTCGATCAGGGTAACTGATCAGACACCGAACAAGTTTAAATTTAAACAATGAAAAAACTTCATTGGTTGATTCCCGATTCGAGTAAACCGATGCTGCAGGATTTGATCATTTAGAATCCCAGGGAATTCCGTGTCTGATCAGGTTTTTCATGTCCCTTGAAAGGTGACAAGGATGTGGAATTATGGATGCTACGTGTTCAACAAGCATGTCCTGAGGCATGTATTGCGGAGACGTGTTGTTGAACAACGGGAGCAGGCCAGTATTTTATTGCATTCATATCAATTGTGTTATGGAGACATACTAGCCATCATAGATGGACAATGCATCTTAATGAGTAACACACCTATCACATAGCCATCCTGTGCTAATGACAAACTACCAACAGACCAATTTATTTGTACTCTAGTGCCAGTGCACTGGTTTATGCCTTCTCTCACCTATGATCTCTTTCTTGTCCTTTCGCTCTTGCCCTTTATTTGCATGACAAGGTTTGGGTTTTGGGGCTGATTCTTTTTCCCTGTTGATTTTGCCCTTTCCTAATATTGGTGTGAACCATACTGTGTATCTAGGGTGTATTATCAGCCGATTGCCTGAATGTCTGTCCGTATATATGGATCTTGCAAACCCAAATCATGATGAGGTATTCCAGCAAGATCCTGCTTCTGTATGTTGTGTCCTGCATGAGCAATTGAGTAAGGGAAATGATCCAGCATCAAATATCTTGATGTAGGTAGCATGGTGGCTGTCATGATTTGTGCTCCTAGCACTCCCAACTATAAAGTTTTCCTTCCTCAAGTGGAGCCTAATTCAAAGAGTAAAACTGCTATTCAAATCACCAGCTAACATTCCTCGAAATATATATATATATATATATATATATATATATATATATATATATATATAATATATATATATATATATATATGAAGGTGATTATTCTCTACAATGAAAGTGTAGTTCTGCTAAAGAACGGACAAACGAACAAAAGATGGAAATAGTCATAGAGGCTGAAAGTAGTTTGTTGATTTTCATCATTAGGGTAACAGCTTAGGCTACAAATTTAATATTGCTAGGCATAGGGAAAGTGTACAAATCGGAAAGTGCACAATTCAGTGATACTTGCAGGTACTGCCAAATTAAAAAAAAAAATTGAAACATAGTCAGTTGCTTTTCTTCTTAAATAGCATGAATCCATTCATGTTTAAACTGGTAGATTCACTATTTCACCAGCAAAAAAAAGAAGTTGTAGTTGGGAAGCTTGAGTTGAAACAACTCATACCAAGAAAGAGAACTGCCTAATGTATGGTAAATCCATATCTCGTTTGCATGTTCGTGTTACGATTATCTGTCATATGCCTCCCTGTATGTTAGCTTGTGCAAAAAGAAGGACGGAAATTGCAACCAGCAACCCCACTTGCTCAGATGACACCGCTATTATAATTCAGCATTGCAGTGTAAGCAATCACCTCCCGAATCCCAACATCGTTGCTGGAATGATTTTTAGTTCTGGAAATTTTAATCCCCCCCCCCCCCCTCCTCAAAAAGACACTAGTGTAATACATGCCTGATGTATGCGAACGTTGTTCTGGGTTTTTATCACAACCAATGAAAAGCTGTTCACTGTTGAGCATAGTTCTATGAAGTGATCCCATTATATCGAAATGTTTTGAAATTTTCAATTGCCTTGAAGGAAACTGAAGTGTTACTCGCAAAAGCTGACTCGGTAAGCCACGCCAAGATCATCAGCAGCCACTAACGACCGACATGCCTTTGAAAATACCTTACCTCCATCAAGAGGCTTTTGCGATTATAACAATTCTAAATCCTTTTCTCCGGGAGCTCATGGTGTCATCAGGTTAATAGTATAGATACAGCCATTTCAGCCAATATTGCCGCAATTATTCAGGTAGTCACTGCCAGCCAACTATGGAAGCGACAACACTTATGCGTGGCCTATGGTATTAATCCAGTTTCGCCCTGACTCTCACATGGGCATAGCACCCCCTGAGTACTCAGTGCCCTAATATATACTTCAGCATGGTCTTCTGCCCTAGTCTTGTGCACATTTCTGCAGAGCGCCACCATTCTGGGTCAGTCTGGCTACTGTATCAATACCGTCTTGTTCAATTTGTAATTTTGCTTCCAAAATTGGGAATCTCAGGAAACCCATCACCGATTGAAGACTGCACTTTGAATGCCATCTTCATTCTAATAGAGGCCTTATGAAAGTGCACTTGTATTTTTTATTCCTTGACGAAGTTGAAGGAATCTATGAAGCAATGACAGTGTGTGTGTGTATGTATGCATGTGTGTGTATGCGTGGGTATGATATGACGGAGCCTGTTGACAGGACATGATTGACTCCAGTGGATGGATGAAGTTGCTACTTGGTATTATGGGTTCCCCATAATGAGTACACGATCCCTATTGTTTATGGGTCAGGTCAATGGTCATCTAACGTCAAGAGAGGTCAACGTAAGAAAATCTGGTTCACACGATAAGTCTAGAATTGTTGGTTTGATTAGGTTGGAATTTGGCATGCAGCTTTATTATGAGAAGTACAGAACCTCTGATTTTTGTATAGACCGGTCGTCAGTTCGGGGAAATATGTGGAAAATCGATAATTTGGCAAATTTCAAATTTGGGTTCAGGTCAGAGTCAAGATAGGTCAAGTCAAGATGTTGAAGGACTTTTGAATGCCATCCTCTTTCTAATAGAAGCTCATGAAGCCCTAATGAAAGCTCATAATAATAATAATAATATATAAACTTATAAAGCGCTAAAATCTACAAAGTATTCAATAGCGTTGTACAGCCTAATGGAAAGCCAACTTGAAAAAATGAGTCTCAAATGGGACTTGAACTGGCCAAGAGTTGGGGCTCATTATATCTTCAGTTTTTGCGAACCTTGTGATTTCTGTATAATTATAGATGCACAGTGAAAATCGGACTGGAAGTATGAACCGCTCAGATATCCGTTGAAAATATGGTCGTCTCTGACAATCAGATCATCAGACGCCAAAAGCAAAAACGATCTCTGATTACATTTGAATGGGATTGTTCTCTGAGGTGTATGTGTGTGTATGATCTCCTGCTCTCATTGAACTCATTGGTAATTTGGACAAGAGACGGAGAAGACTTGAAAGTGGTGGCGCTCTGCAGAAATTGTGCGTGCCAAATAGAAGCCAACAAGAAATCGGGGAAATTTTTATCATCTTAGTACAAGACTATGCTGCTGCCCATATCAATTTGTGTATAGGGGCATTGGAGCTTGTGCCTATTATTTAGTTTCAGGTCTGCTGACTATACTAGTAGTTGTTGTATCTTGTTGGGCAATCTATGGAATACTGTGTGATTTTCTTCGAGGGATGTATAATCTTGAGTTGTTCTCTGAATTCGCAATTGCAATGGTTCAGGCATCCAGCATATGTGTTAACATTCTTGATATGCACTACATTCTCAGAAGAAGCCTCTTGTCCTAAAAGATTTCTTCTTTGTTTCATACACTCATATGGTGGAGGATTCTATGTTTTGATTATTTACGTAACCCATCATTGTGCATGTATCTTGTTTCAGTAGGTTTGAATTCTATTCTGTCTTCTTTCTATTTGCTTGATAATTCATATTCGCCTCGAGGTGTTCATGGGGATAGAATCATCACATGCGCACTGAGCCTGTTTACTATTGATGTGATTCTAATATAATGCAATTCAATCTTCAACAGATACGGCTAAAAAAGATTGTATATTCAGAATATAGCGCACATACACATTTGCCATTTGTAGTTGGAAACTGAATCATGTGTTGAATTGCTCATATGAGACATGGTCTTAAATAAATAAATGAATGATGAGTGAGTGAGTGAGTGAGTGCACTCGGTAGACATGCTCATTGCTCAACATTCTGTCCCTTGTCCTTAACCATCCCTGAAATCAGTTGTGAAAAATATTTTTGCCATTTTCAGCTTGTAACATGATAGCTCGACTCCACCTGGATGGATGAAGCTCATACATGATATGTGGCTTTGGGACAGCTCCCACAGAGTGAATGAATCAAGTGAACGGTGCTTAGCTCATCAGAATAACTGTAGCCATGTCAATAGATGAAGGATAAGATGATTGGTCCACATGCAGTTTGTTACCCTTATAGCAGAGAACTCATACTTCCCAGGGTGCAGAGAAAAACCCCAAGTCACCCTGGAATGATAAGGATACAATAAATTTGGGGTGGTCACACTGCTTACAGAATTTGAGTGCCTGGGACTGAGTAGTCTATGACGCGCATGTAAACATACTGCTGATCAGTCAATTTTATCTTTCGGTTCATCAGACAGAGTTTATCGCTCACGGATCAGGTCCGCATTTCATCTCCATAGTTTAAGTGTTACCGGCACTATTGGATTTGTCTGGATTGATGGTTTTTTTCATCATTTCATTATAATATGGCCGCTCCTTGAAGTTGTGTGTTCCATGGAGAGCTTCCACCTTGGCTAATGAATGGATCGTACTGTTGCAAGTGAGGATGGTGCATTCCACGGTCTCCCCCCCCCCCCCCGTTTTTTTCTCCGTGACTTATGTACCTGTGGGGTTACATCAGACAGTTCACCCAAACCCAATGCTGGGACTGGTTGAGGTGGAGGTGGAAATGTCTTGATTATTAACGCATACTGTCACTATTGAGTCACTTCCCATTTTTGATGACTGACCTTTTGGGTGACAACTAAACATTTGTGGTGGATGGAAACCTACCTTTCCAATCGACTGCCCAAAAAATCACAAAATCTCGGCGAGTGTTCCTGTAGTGGGGTTGTAATGTGTCGATGGTTACTTTTTTTCAAAGAGAAGACCGTAGACCCTGCAGAATTTTGAGTTAAATGTGGAATACCTAGATTATCTTTCCTATGTTTTTCAACTGCGACCCATGCTTATTGTGCATTGGGACCTCGCCTAATTCCTCTGCATAATGGACCCAAATTTGAAGGCCAAAAACCCCACATAGGAACATGTATTGAAAGTTCAATTTAGCGCTGTAGATCCAGTTTTCTTTCCCCACATATATAACTGTATCCATTTCTGCAGTTGTCCTAAGGTGGGATCTAGACTGCCCCCACCCCCCCCCCGCCCCCCCCCGCCCTCAAATAAAATGATTTTATCTGTTTTTAATGACTTGTTTTACAAAAACCCGCTTAATCCTATTTACATGTATGGCAACAGGTTCATTTGCAATGAATATTCATATCATTTTGTCAACACATTTTCCGATGTATCATGTGCGGCCTATACGGTTCAATTTGCTGAAGATTCCATATTTCTCCTCTTCCCACAGAGTGGGGGTGGAGGGCCGTTTTCCTCTCTCATTAAATCATTTTTTTTTTCTCGTAGCTCCTCTCATGCATCAATACAACACAACCCTCTCTCTTTTCATCTTAATCAAATTTGCACAACTTCGCCCACATTTATAAATGTTTGAGCATCAATCCTGAGCATTTGGACACATCCACATGCCACCCCATAATACAACCTTATTCAGATATAGTTTTCTCAATGTAATTGAAATAGAATGACCGTATTCATTACATGGCCACTTGCGAGTAGGTACAGTTGCATTCGCTATGTTTTCTACTTCCTCTGCTCTGTGCCAATGTTTTTTCCATTATGTTGAATAAATCAACAAAATGGATGGATACAGAATTTCACAATTGAGTATTCAATATGTGTTCATTGAAACATCTGTAAAAGAAAGATGGGCCAACTTTTTCCTTTTTCCACCATTCCAAAGAAAGACCTAAAAAACAAAAACCATGGTCAGCTGGTCTCTATGGTCACTACAACTGCTTTTTGAAAAAATAATGTATTTAGCCCACAGTGAAGTGGCAATTTTGAAAGTGGGAAGTCCCCATGTCTGAAATTCCTGTAATCCAACCAGCATTCCCTTTGACTGTAACGCTTGAAGGGTATAGATTTTGGTTCTGATGTCCTCTCTCTTCCGCATCATTACAACTCTGTGAACTAGTGTTACAGAAATGTAAATGTTTGAAATATGCAGGGTTAGGCAAATACTTTCATAGCCTCCCTTCAAAACCCATTAAAGTGGACACAATGCAGCGAATTCTAACTAATCATGCCTATTGTAATGAACTCCAGTCAGATCCCAAAACTTGCAGCAAATACTGCCCCCTGAGCCCATAAACCCTGACCACTCTTCCATTCCGTTCCGTTCCCTCTCACATCTCGGACAATAGGAATGGCCCACTGCTGAAAAGTCAGTGTGCCTGAACCCCAATAAACCCCACCATGGGATGGACAGACAAACGTCACCTCGGACAACAGCGATTACTCTGAGAGAAACGGTTCCACCACTACTCTCTGGTCAACGGGACCGGTTTCTTCGCGCCGGGAAACCAGGTGAACTGAGAGAGGGAGACTGCGATGTAGGCCAACTAGGAGGGGCTGGTCGTGGCGATACAGGAGGATAGGCGGAGTCCTGTGTTGAGACATTAATATACTCCTTGATTTCCTTGCTGGCTTCTACCCAGCATCCACACCACCTGTTCTGCAGTTGGCCACCACTAAACCATTCCTACCGTATCAACGCTTGTTCCATTGTTTATTTTTTTCCAGCCATGACTGAAGTGTCAATGCTTTACAATGCCATTTTCTTCGCTTGTTGACGTCATTGTTTTTATGGCCCAAGTCGTCCATTGGGAAAAATCAGATATTCGAAGCAGGGAAACATATCAGTGGTGTGATTTGTCTGCTTCCAATGTGTGACAAATCAAATCCAATAATGACAAGAACAAAATTCCTGCTACCTGAAATCACCTAATTTGTCATGATGGTTTGAGTTTCGGGCAGTGATAAGTTGACTGTCCTCCTTGCATTCCAACAGCTTCCAAAGCCAAAAACTCGGAGTGGCCGTTGGATAGTGTCCTTACTCTTCCATGACCACAATATCTCAAGTCTTTCTTCTTTTCTACATATCCGTTTCATGCCTTCTCAAGCAGTAATCGCCACATGAGTCGTGGCGCCCTGGTTCATGCTTTTATTATACTCAAGAATTGCATTTCTTCTGCAATTCTATCTCCTATGGCATCCGTCTCTCGAGCTTGTGCTCTCCAGAAGCTACAGAATCAGGCTGCACGTCTCCTAACTAACGCTTTCAAAGCGTGATCCACATATACCCCATCCTGAGAGAATTACACTGGCTCCCTGTTGAACATAACGACATGTGTAACCGCCCATTGTATATTCCCGCTTTCGAGCAGTTCATTGGGAAGGAGTTCCATTACAGCCCATAATACCTCCATTTTGGTGAGGAACCAAGATAGCCTTCATACAGCAAGTTTTTTGTTGCAATCCATGGAAGTTACAAAAAAGTCACATAGTTTATGCAAATTTGACCCACATGGCCCTTGAAATTACCTTTAAAACTTTGTCAGGAACAAATGTAATGTAGCCCCCATCCCCATTTTTGTTCAAATCTGACAAAGTTTGGAAAATTGCATAAATTATGCAAATCAGTGGCCCGCCGCACTTGCAGGATGCGCAGCGTTCGAAACTCATCTTAGATTTCACTCTGGCATACATGTGTACCAAGTTTCAGATCAATCGGATAAAGCCGGTCAGTTATTGTTGTATGCCTACAGTTTCCGCGGCAGTGGAGACTGGACGGTGGTGGCTACACACCCAAAACGTAATATCCCCAGACACTTCCGGTAATTAGCTTTAATGATGCTGCGCTCGCACATAGGAGGACACCCCTAACTAGAACTGCCTACAAGGCTACAACACGATCCCAGCTTAGTTGGCCCTTCCTGGTCGCCCAACCATTCGTCATACTTGTTCCTCTGCTGCTCCTGCTCTCGAGTGGGCGAATGCTAAAGGCGATCTGACTTGGTGACTGCACTTTTAGTGTGCGGGGCTGCTTCCCAAGCTCTGGATAATTTTCCATTTTGCTGCTTGTGTCAGCACAAGAACCTATAAAGTTCTAACATAACGATTAGGACTTCATTGTTCAAGGGAGCCTCTGGCGTTTGAGTGGTTTCTCTGTTTCGTGTTAGGCACCTTGACAACTCATGTTTAAAGGGGCGCTATATAACTGTTAGGTACTACTATTTACTATTATTCTTGAAGTTAAGTTAGAATGAAGCGAATTTTGATACAGTAACCAGAACCGCCAACAAGGTGCGCACTACAGAGTCTGTGTTGCCAGATGGAAGCCACGAGAATCAGGAATTCACCAAAGTCTTTACCCCTAGTCTGGTGTGCGCCTGCCTTATCCAGCATGATTCAATTAACACACAATGCCGCTTCCAACTAAAATATGCCCTCATACAAAGATGATTTTTATCTCCTAAAAAATGGAGCAATCATAATTTCCTGTCAGAGTATGTAAATTGAGGTTGACTTTTGCTAACTTGGCATAAAATGATGAAGGATGTTCAAATTTCGTTGGTACATCGGACCTGGCTGAAAGAGTGAATTATATAGCAACTTTGATGCGTCACTGAAGCTCATAGTGAAGAGGTTCCTTCCTCTATGAAAATAAATAAAATGAGGTTTTGTCGCTAGAATTTTGTGATTACTCCACCCACCTCACTCTCCATCTGTCATAAGAATGAGTGAAATAGTGCATCACTGCTAATCTATAACAACTGCATTTGATTGGCCCCACAGTAGAATTAGGGTGACATATTTCCTGGGTGAAGGACTAGAGCGAGGAAGGGTACAGAGAGGTTTCACAGACTTGAAAACCTTGGTTAAGCGAGACATACCTCCTCGGTTACATCACAGCACCCATGCGTGAAACCGAAAACTGATATGTATGATGCGGGCATGTTTGTCTGTTGTCAAATTCTCCCTACCTATCTGTAGGCTTCGGCGTGAAGTATATTGGACAACTTCATTAGCTGGATCCTGAATGTTCCAAAAGGAGAAATTGAAACCCTGTGTGATCACCTTTGTCCAAAAATGTTTGTGATGGTCAAGAGCCTCTATTAGTGAGTTCAGCATAAGTGATAACATCATTATAGAAGAATTCACCTGAACAAAGTTTTAACTGGTTAAAAGAGAGGTGTATCTCTTGCTAAGTGTACGAAATACACACATGTAACATTTCGATGTATTTAGATCATGTACATGTTTACGAAAGTTTTTTCCTACTCAGCTTATGAGGACTGTACATTTTTCAGTTTCTAGTAATTTTCAAAAGTTATATACTCCTTTAATATTGCATGATGATATTGTGTGTGCACTACTGGGAGCTGAGTAACATTCCTGTATTTATTTGCAATATAATGTTAGGCTAGAGAAATAATTATTATAATTTATTGTGAATCACTCCAGAAACTCCTTGATTTATCCTTCATTATGAATGTTATAAATTATTATACAATCAGTTCGTGCAATAAGAAAAAAAATGATTCTAGGCTGGTAGAACTGACTTGCTGAATTCCTGTTTGTGATGCCTGCTTAAAAGTACCCTTTGATATTATGGACCAAATGTATTCTCAGTTAAAGTATGGTTGACAAAGGTATTGACTCTGTACAACAGAGTGGTCGGTACTATTATTAGAGACATCAGAGTGGTTGGTACTATTATTAGAGACATCAGAGTGGTTGGTACTATTATTAGAGCTTCCGCCTCCCACTCGAGGGACCAAGGGTTCAAATCTCGGTTGGGTCATATCAAAGACTTAAAAAATGGTACCTGTTGCCTGGTCACTCAGCAGGAGAGATAGGAGCAGGGACAAACAGGGGATAGGCAATTTGCAAGTTGCTGTTTGCTTGTGATTACCCCCTCCCCCACATTGAGGAGGTACCGTGAAAGAGGTATTGCCTTATTCCGTGTACCTGGTGAGAGATTCGCAGCTGACAATAAGGTGCAGTTTGCCAGTTTCTAGGTCTGCACCCTTGCTGGGCCTTGCATAGGTTGGATCCTCTGCTCAGCAAGTATCCATAAAAAAAAAAGAGATGAAAAACACCAAAAATTAGAGTTTGTGCCTTCGATTGAACCTGATGGTTGAAACAATGGCAAGATCAATTAAAAAAAGCTAATATGAAAAACTGAGGTAAAACTGAATGTGTCAGTCCAAACCAAATATTCAAACTATTTCCATTCACAGAGTTGGAGGCCTCTGAAGGCAGGTGTAATTGCACATTATCAAATTCACAATTTTTTTTTATACTTGTCTAGTAAGGCTCCGAAGGTTGTGCAAGGCAGTGCCTTGCACAACCTTCAGAGCCTTACTGGAGTCCCACTACAGTACTTCTAATCTGGGAAACTACCGCTAACCTTTTTCTTATCTGTTTTGCGTTTAATACCACATTCAGCTTCGGGAAATTTTGTACTGGTGTGATGATATCAATAACAATGATAGTAAAACAATAATATATTATACCAGCAAGTTCCATTACAGTAAGTGTACTCTATGATTGTTTGGAGAATCGGTGCTGTGCGAACAACATTGACAATAGTTGTTGGCACTATTGTTCAACCAGAATGTTGACAATTGTTACTATATTGAATGGGAAAACCAGCACAGCTAGGCTATGCTCAAAAGAAATGAATTGAGATGAAATCAGTTTGAAGCATTTACCTGTGGCATTTCAGTTTCGTAGTTATTGTCAATAACCGGAATAAGCCTTTCTTACAAATTTTCATGAATTTATTTGTTCCAAATGGTCACAATTTTTCATGGATTGAGGTTTTCATTGATAGAAGAACTCAATTTGTAAAAGGGAATTCCTGTTGAAAATTTATTTGTCTAAACCATTAACAGAAGACATTTATGACATCTGTTCAGAATTTCACAGTAGTTTAGGATTTCTAAACTACAGGTTTTAGCTAGTAGGTATAAGTGTGGGACCATATCTAATTAGTTTTAGGCAATAGCCTAACGTATGGGATTCCTGCAGAAATCTCAGTTACAGGGGTAACAGAATCTGGTTCCTTATTAGACTCTCAATTATAGAACTTTGGCCTTCACCTTTCATTTAATAGGTGACGAGTGTATTGCCATTTTGACCAAAAATTGTGGAGAAATCTTATTACTAGAAGTAAAACAAAATTTTAGACAAGTGGTATTGATTCTGATTGATTTGTTTTTGTCTTGGCAAATAACTGCATGTCTGTGATACTTATTGAAATAAAATTAGCAGGAATCTTATTCGTCATATGTTGGTCACAAAATTGCATGGCTGCTTCTTTCAGTATAATAATGTCATATGGCCTATTTAATGAAGCTGGGGTACATTAGTATATTTGGTAATGTTTTCGTAATAATCCAGGTGGGTTTCATTTTTCTGTTGTTATAGATAACCATCCTTCTTGTAGAGCGACAATCTCTGCAGTCCAGTGTTGGCGCTAAGCTTCTTAATCTTGGAGGGAATCCCCTTCCTGTGATTTATTTTAGGAGGGATTTTAGAAGTGAAAAGAGTGACTGAATTACAGTAGACTAAGCAACTCCAAACAAAACAACAAAATGTTATGGGAGGGAAATGGTCCCCTCTTGAGAGGGATTTCAGCAGTTAGCAGGAGAAATCTTTTTTCCCTCCCCTCAGCACCAGACCAGCAGATATGTGAAAGTACTAACTGCTTAGCCTGGTGACGGTCTTCATTTATCTGCAGAGTCTATATATATTATATATGGTTGTCACAATATTTATGCTAAAAGTCACATCTTTGTTCTGTTACATTCTGCCAAGTCTCTGTGCTTGACTGCTTGTATTACCTGTAAAGAAAATTTAAAGAAAAAAAAACAAACAAACAATGATAACGGTTGAATTTCCTGTACATTATGAATATTGGCCTACAAAGACCTTGAGAGAAGAAAAAAGAAAGAAAAATCACCCCAGTGAAAATGAATTCGGGTCCAATGGGCGAACAGCAGAACAGCATATATGCAATGTCCGATGCGTTGAAAAGCGAGGTCTTTTTGCGACCCAGTATGCAAATGCGCAATGCATCGTAATGATACAGGCTGATAGGCCAGCTGTGTTGGAAACTGCTGGTGTCGAAAGAAACCTCTTTCCACCAGTGGTGGACTTGTATACTGTACGGCATACACAACATTAGAAGAATGCACCAAATATCCTCTGTTTGTACTTGTGGCCATTGCATGTTGTGTTTGGCTTGAATTGCCTCTTACGGCTAACGCTGAGTTTAACACCAGCCCCTCTCTCTGCTCCTCTCCTCCCAGACTCAAAGATGCATTCCACACTGGGGACCTAAATGGCAGGCCTATCCCTGCAAGGTTTTCGTGTAGACGTGCGATATCCTATGCTACAACACTCATAATATGTTAGCTGGTTGATGGGTTCGTGCAAGGCTCATACCACGAAAGGCTCAGGAATGAATATCAAAGTTCCAACTTCCATTCAGCCTTTATTTAATGTCCTCCTTTCCCGCCAGGAAGCTACCCATTCTGCAGGATTCTATGTCATGACATGATAAAAAAAATTACAATTTAAAAGAAATCTGTCGAAATGATAGTATTGAGTCAAAATTTGTGGAATAGGTCCCTGTGGCGAAACAGATATATTTGTTACCGCCAGCCGTTTTTTTTTTAATTTGCGGACTGATCACCATTCTCCCCAAAATAGAAATGATTTGAGTGCTGTAATTTCGACTGAAAAGGCGAATATGCAAAACAGACTGTTTGTCTCTCCTGTGTTATTCTATAGGTCTAATCACTTGAACGTAAATCTGCGAATCTTTTTTCACAGGTCGCGTCAAAATAGAATTGTCGGGTGACAATTTGAATTGCGTGTCACGTGCCATGCACAGCCCTAGAATAAACACCAATATAGAACACCAAATGGGACACAGCGTACAGAGCATTTCATCATTTTGCTGCAAAGTGGGCTTATTGTGTCCATACGTTGTTTCATTCCGGGAAATTCAGTATCTTCCCTCTGATTAGAAAATGAGTAAAAGACCGTTTGCCACTGCTAGTAGGCTATAACCCATGTCAGTCCATGCATGTTATCCACATTTTGCTGAAAATACTCCAAGGGACATACATGAGAATCTATGACCGGCCCATAGCCGTTGTCAGTGTTGTTCGGGTCCATACTCGATAATGGCAACTTACTGAATTTGATGTGATCTCGCTCTCGTGAACATTTACAGGCGGCATGTGTCTTGTCTGTTTCCGCGCTAAATAGCCAATCATCAGTGCTCTCCTGCTAATAAATACCTAGGCGACACGCGAATTCTGTGATTTGCCTATCTGGAGATTCGCCTGGCGATTCGTGCATTCGCATAATAATATCCAGGTACTTATATAGCGCTTTTTCGATGTGATCAAAGCGCTTCACAGACCCCTGATCATTAGTGACTTGCCCCCCACACCTGTACTATATTTATATAGTACGCATGCCTAGTAAAAGCATCTCAAGAAGATGGTATGTGGATTACAAATTAGCCGACCAGTGTTTTGGCAATTTTCTAGATGGAAAGTGAGGGGGGGGGGAGGGTAGCTAGGGATGTTCCTCTGTGCCCCCCCCCCCCCCCTACTCACAGTCAGTGATTGTTTGATCTTTTGCTGGCCGCATACATGATGACTAGAGAACGGGAATTCTTTCAAGAACCATCATCGGAAGGTCGTATAGTATCATGGATTCTCAAGTTCGTTCGTGTTAAAGTAACACACGTATTGTGGAGAGGTGGTTCATTTATCTGTTGTGGTACATGAGCTTTTGTACTTTGGCACAGAATCAACTTATCAAGTCTGGTAACATGTTCGTGAATCCAGCTGTCCCGAAATTTCAAAATTTAACAGCAAAATTATTCCAATATTTAAGAATATGTCCCAATAAGGTCAAAAAAAGGTTAAAGCAGCTCTGAATAATATTCGTAAAAATAGGTTTCCATTAATACGTAGAATTTCCCATAATTTTGAAAAGAGAAATTCAATCAATGTTAACCACCATATTTTGCAGGGAAATCATAACCTTGGTGGTATTCAAATAAGTACATTAGCACAGTCACTCTAGTGGCTAATGTAATCTCCTCATGGAAGTCGAGAGCCTCTGACTGGGGTCAACCTAGTTCATGTTATCGGCATTTGCAAATTTACTTCAGATAATCGTCCATGACAACCTTTAAACATTAACTACATACGATCAGTCCATAACCTGCTTCTTCTACCTATCAGGAATCAACATGTTTGATCTATAATAAGTTTTTGACTTCAGGGGAGGCAGCTTGTTGTTCCGAAGGGTCGCTATAGGGCCGAAGTGAGTAATAGGGCCGCCAGACCAAAGGAATGGTAGCCCAACCGCTCAGAGTAGCGACGCTGATGCTGAATTCAAAATAGCGATCCTTTGGAAATAAAGGACCTTCAAATATTGGGTAAGAACTGATAGAGCAGATCCCCTGTGATTGGTGCTTTGTGATAGGGACGACTGAAGGGGGGACATGTGTTTTGTTTTAGTGATGTACAACTTAAAGGAACTGTACAATATCTGTGTCTTTACAATTTGAATATTTCAATAAAGCTGGATATTCCAACAATTTTGCTGTTTTGAAACCTATAGAAATTACCTAGCATGCATATAGGTTGGTTTGTCTCTGTAGTTCAGTAGGTTCACCTACTTTTGCCATATTGGAGTGGGGTCCACTCTCTTCCATTGATGCAACCTCCCATCTCCCTCGCCCACCTACTGACCCAACACATTCAAACACATATTCTACTACTGTATGCACCACGAGCTCAAGCGAGGCACAGGCATTGTGGGCATATGGGCCCACCTTATTTTGAAAGAGGTAAGAGCTCAACTAATGCTGTGTTTCACATGTCCGTGCATGGTCGCCTGGTTCCAAGCTGATACCACAATGACCTGCTCTCAACAGCTATGCAAATTGCTAGTGTCTCAATACCACTATAGCTGAATGCTCTTAAGAAAGGTGGGGGGGGGGTGAGGTTATCCACCACTGGGGAGGTAAGATGTAATTCTCTTATGAAATGTAAAATAGAATTGTGATGATCACCTTTTTGTCGAGTTGCTAGGTGTCCTGAAGATTTTATAGAACAATTATAATAAATTTCAATGGATCTTTTCCCAATATTATTAGATCAATCATTAAAATAATCCAGTAAATTTGAGGCCATATTGGAATATCTCCTATTCAGTTGCTCATGTACACTAATAACAACTTACTCAGCCTGCTGATTGAAAACCGGGATAACCAAATTTTGTGCAGATATTGATCCATGACGGCCTTTAAGGATCGACTATATGGGTAAGTGAATCTGATCAAGTGAGCCGCAGAGCTCAAATCTGGGCAGGGTCCCACCCATCTGAAGAAGGTTGAGTAGTCTTAGCAACAAAATGAAGGATGGGGCGACTAAGGTGGAGGCAGACTCTGGTAACTACGAGTAGACATTGGCGATGAAATCAAGAGTGGACTTTAGCAACAAAATAAGAAGTGGAAAACACCTAATGAGTTAGCCGTTAGTTAGTGGAATATAGGCCAATTTGCTATATTCAGAGGCGACCACCTTCCAAATGTGTCACCGTATTTGACTTTTTGTCGCCAAAGCTCTCTTAGGTTTAGTCTTAGAGCCAACCTCTCTGACTAGCGGACCACTGTGACTAGTGGACCTTCTGACTAGTGGACCTTCCGACTAATGGGTATTCCAAATGGGTCCCCTCAAACCAAAACCTTGCCAAATAACAAGAATGGAACCTACTGGCCTTTTGTGAGGTGTTCTGCATATAGACTGGAGAAACAACTCAGAACCCCACAATTGTAACAAGCAGCTCTAGGATAGTCCATAGGAGTTGCTGGTCATAAATATGATCACTGAAAGGCTGGGAATTTTCCGAATTGAGGCTTCGAAATATCCAAAGCTAAACCGCATTGTGTGTTTCACCTTTACAGGGGGCCTCCTCCAAAGTCCCAGATGGTCGTCAACTCGCAGAGCGTAGCGCCAAACTTCACCACGGAGCAGCTCACCGAGGACAACGACGACTTCGCCAGTAGGGGGCGCTACCACAGTCGCAAATAAACCACGCTCCTGGCATTGGCGGGTACTGAAGGGTCCTCCGTAATCGGGTACGAGGACTCGCGATACGGCCGGGTGGTCCCGGTACACATGCAATCTGTCCTCGAGATTATATTAGCTGGTATATAAATATTGCTAGTTTTAACAGTGTGTTAATAGTATTTTATCTGTGCAAGAGTGGTTTCAATGAAGTGTTGTGTTTGGATTGTAAGTGTAGACTATTTTGTTTAGAGGAAATTTCATAAAGGAACTGTGTTGCATCTGTCAGCAAAGGTGCTGAATATATTGTCGGTCTTTAGGTTATGAGCTCTCTGCAGGCCCTTCATTGTGCTACTGATTGTTTCAAACTGTCGTGCAGTCGAACGGAGTTGAAGGGTCATGAGCTGATGTAGGATTCGACTTGGAAAAGTTTCAAACAAACTATTTGGACAGTCATCCGTAGATATGCAATAGTTAAGCATGTCCACGCTTTTGAGCTGATCGCCTGTCAATAGTGAATATATAGAGGATGCCAAGTGGTCATAAGGATTGGCCTCGAGATGTTTCCAACCAGTCCAATCGGTCATGTTTTTTTAAAAAAAAAAGATGGGTAGCCTATACAGATTTGGTGCAAAGATTGAGATATGCGAAGGAATCAATGCGGGTTACAATAGTTGTGTGCCCCCCTGCTGTTCCTGTCTTTTGTTGTGTGTCTGAGAGCAACCTCATTTAGAGGGAAACATTGAGGCTGTTTTGAAGCCTATGCACACTTGGCCATGTTGTCTGGACCCTGTTACTTCCAAATCAGTCTCCTACAAAATCATCATGCGATGCCAGAAGGCGTTATTATAGTGCTAAGTTTCAGCACTGCACATATGCAAGTGTGCATGTAGGCAGTTTCATGATTTGGGGGCAAAATGATGATACCACTATGAGACATGCCAGCTAGTGTGCCAGCAAATTAGCCAATTACAAATGGCAGAAGTACATGGCTAAAACACATCTTAAAATGTTTAAAACAATTAGAGAATTCCACGAGAATGCCACTGATTTACGGCCTAGTGCACACAGGTAATTCGTGGTAGAATACCAGTCGTCAGATTGGGCATGTCTAAATAAAAATAACCAGTCATATGTAGGCAATTAATGCAATTGGAGTGACTTGTCACTTATAATCCAGCAAGATGACATGGAAAAATGGGATAAAGAATTATCGGACACAGTCCTGAGAGTTCCAGATTTATTATATCAAGCTGTAGGACTCGTCAGACCCTACGCATATGTATCACATACCCTCATGCTGTTATTTATTCATGCCATTCCCACGGCAGCCACATCTGCGGACTCACTACTTTCTGATTCCTTTGTGTGACAATCAATATTTACGGCAAAGGTCAAGCTTGTTAGCACAATGACTCAACCTCGGTGGATGAAAGCTAATAGCTTGGTTGTCTGATCCCCTAATGACACATTTTTTAATGCAGTGTTGTAGCTTTCTCATCTAGAGTACAGGAACCCTATGGTTGGCTGGGGAAAATGGGGAAATTTTGTGAGCGTTATGTGCCCATGATTGAGCTTTGGTACAATCTCCCATTTGTCCTTGTGTCTGGGCTATGGGTTTTGTAAGAAATAGACTAGGAATCACTAAGTCTTTGGCTTCTGATTACAAGTCGCCTCACAAGGTCACCATTTCCACATTTGCACCATATTAAAGCAATCGATTTTCTCACACTACATCCATTATTCAAGGGGAACTGTATATCAGTATATCATAGAAGGAACACCAGGTGCAATTTTGTTTTCTGTGTTAGATAATTACATTCATTAGCTTTCAATGAAGGGATCTGATTGGCTGCTAATTCATTGACCGCATTTCATCATCTAACAGACTCAGGAGACTGATAGATTTGCGTTTGTTGGGGTCACGCACACTGAACGAAGCATGCAGCATAGTTCTTGTTGCATGCAGTGTTCTGATACATGCAGCAAAAAACAAGCGATATTGCCAGCTTAGAGCGCGTATTGTGTGCCCTGTTCAAAGTTTTGTCAGAGAACACAAACTCAAAGTGAGGAGGCGCCGTATTGCGTGTTACATCATGAAACACATTCAGTTTGCCTACTCTCTATCTGCAAATTACTTTGACCATAGACCCCCGAAAATACCTTTGTTGCTTCATATAAGATGGTATATCATAGTGCAAGACTCTGCCAACATTTTCAGTGAGTGTTACCCTATTTAAAAAAACATGGGAAAGTCAGACGATCTATTACGGAAGCACAGAAACAACATAATTAATTCAGGAATACAAATCGATCTCGTCTGACAGAACTCCATCTAGACGTAAGTATAACATCACAGAGTGAACAAGAGCTTATTATTGTGAAGCTTGAATTAGAGGAGGATGTCAAACAGAACATATTAGAATATTCTGCGAAAGCGAATCATGTCGCCAAAATCACATGTCACTAAAACACTAATATAAGTGAGGGCGCTGTCCCGGCTTAGCAACACGGTTCCACATTGGCTTCTGTTCTGTATATGAGCTTCGGTACAGCTTGTCCGGGGCTTGAACAAGCTACCCGAAAGTTGCATATGTGCAGGTGTCCCGTTCATTCGTTGTGGGAAAAATTAAACAGGCGACAAAAACACACCCACTGTCCATCCCAGGGTATAAATGTGGTTGAGCAACACTTCTTTGTTGGTATAAAGGAGTGTGATCTAATTTATTTGCTATTCTTCATAGTCTTGAGTATTATTATCGCTGAAGAACGTCAGCTGCCATATCCTAATTTGATAAATGATCGTAATTTTCTCCATCCATGTGTATCATAACAAAGAGTATTCTAAAGATAAATGTATTCTATTGATCAAATTTGAAGATTCATGCATTCCAGGAGTTCAGTACTTGATGTGCAATTGATTTAGGATTATATTTAATGTGATGTTGTACTATTTTGAATAATTTGCATTTATTTATGTTATAGTGATCTAGGAGATTTACATAGAAAATGCAATTCATTATTATCTGTTTCATTTATGGTATTATAATTTGAATATTCATGTTCTCTTTGTCTAATTGTAACTTGTGATGTGACATAATATTGTTATTTTTTCCTGCCGATTACTATACTAGGCAATACTAGGCAAACAGGATGAAATCGATTGGATCATTTCAGTTGTTGATCTCTTCTCAAACATGAATGTATTCACCAACAGATATAAATATATATATGACCAGAAATTGTTAGAAATAGACAAAATTGTGGCCTGACCCGAGTGATCAAGGACAGCCTTGCCATTCTTGGTGTACTGGAATTTTAATTTTTTGAAATATTGGGAAAACAATAATTTGCCCTGATATTGAAATTGTTGGTAAATGCTGCTCCAAGCAAGGAAGCACTTGCTATTTTTGTCTTGGCCTATTGAATCAGAAAGACACTCTGGCGTGATTGAAATTCAGGAAGAGTCACTTCAGCGCATGTGTGTGTGCCACTGTTTCTCGTGAACTTCTGAACCATACATGGGAATGCGACCGAAATTTTGGGTATAGCACTGGAGTTGGGTATTAAATAGCCTTCTTGATGTTTCTGTTTTCATTATGATGTATTAATGGGTTGGAATCTTTAACTCTGCAGTTTTGAAGGCAGCCCATCCCTGCTTTTAACATGGAGCTATATTAACTGGAGAGGACATTAGAGCGCGTATTGTGTGCCCTGTTCAAAGTTCCGTCAGAGAAAACTGAGTAAATACTGTAACAAAATACAAACCTCCGATCGCAAAATAGGCGAGACTAGCGGTTCGAGTACCCACCTGTCTTTACTAGCTGTTTGGGACAAGGACATCTCGCTTCATTGTGGTACAATCCAGTCTGTACATACAAGTGCGGCAAAGGAATTTGATGAGATAATATTCAAGGAAATTTTGGTATAGAGGTGAAATGCAATGAATGTTGTTCAGTGGAGATATCCCTACTCCAATCTAATTATATGCCCACTTGGGGATATCATGGTTTTGCCTTTGCTATAATTAAACCATCGCGTCCTCGTCTGCAGTCTGAAAATTTTTGTGTTAGCACAATAGGTCATAACGCTTTCCAATTGATCTGAAACTTGGCACATATGTCTGCCCTGAGTAAATCTCGGATGAGTTCGAAAATGGGACTCATGCCATGATTGCTGTTTGAGACAATGACATCTCGCTTCATTGTGGTACAATCCAGTCTGTACATACAAGTATGGCAAAGGAATTTGATCAGACGATATTGGAGGGAATTTTGGTAAAGAGGTGAATTGCAATGAATGTTGTTCAGTGGAGATCATCCCTACTCCAACCTAATTATATCCCCCTTGGGGATATTATGGTTTTGCCCTAACCGTCGCGTCTTCGCCTGCCGTCTGAATTTTTTTGTGTTAGCACAATAGGTCATAACGCTTTCCAATTGATCTGAAACTTGGCACATATGTCTGCCCTAGGTAAATCTCGGATGATTTCGAAAATGGGACTCAGGCCATGATTGCTGCCCTCTATTTTGCATTTTTCATGCGAAAAAATGAGGTTTGTGTCATCTACCAAACTCGGTGGGTGTGGAATTTAGATGGTTCCGAGGTCACTAGGGGTCAAATTTGCAAAATATGAAGTTGGTCTGATTTATACAAAACTTTAGTGTGTGTGGACTGTATATGATTCCGAAAAACTTTTATTTCAAGGTCACCAGAGGACGAATTTGCAAAATATGATTTTTCTTACTTTGTCAAACATACACAAAACTTGATGGGTGTGGATATTAGTTGGTCCCAAAAAACATGGCAATGATTTAAAGGTCACCAGAATTTTGCAAACTTCGTCAATCTACCATTTTATCTCCCAAGCAGCAGTGAATTTATGAGGTACCACACCAATGATCCTTGTGCAGTCTAATTAATGTTGTGGAACAATTTCATGGGTTTGAATTAGGTTTTTAGTTCTTAATATTTTGTTGAGAACTCCAAACAAACACCTGTGCTGTCAGTACTTACATAGTGGTTGGATGTGTAGATTCTATAGTATATATATATCAATAAATGAGAACTATAAAATACTTTTTGTGTCCTTCATTTTTTGGCGTTGTAATGAAGACCTTACTGTCCCAAAACACTTGCTCCTTTTTATAATGTTCTGTTTTACGACATTCCAAGTTCTGACCATCTCTTCTCATTCATGAATTAAGCATTTCATAGGTGTACTAACATTCTGTGTAGCATTGATGTGCATCTGTAATGACTTGGAGCACTGTCTCCTACATTGAAAGACTGAGTTTGAGGGAATTTTTGTTTGTGGTGTCACATTATATGCTCTCATAGTACACAAAAACTGGTTAGCACCAGTGTATGTATGTGATGTATAGAGATTGTAATTAAAACATCCTCAAAGTATTTACTGAAAGAGTACACATTCAATGATCATGGGAGTAAAGGTCATTGTGCTGTACTTGGAACAATCCACCACAACAGCGACTAATAAACTAAATTCTCATTTTCTGGCAAACTATAGCCAGCAGAATCTGAGATCTAGATGGTGAACATGCTAGTATCGTCCAACAAAACTAGAGCACTAATGGTGATGTAGCTGAAACTGCACAGATCGTACCAACCAAGACTATTTTACAACTAAAAATGCCCTGGCGGGTAAACTGCCAACGTGTATATCCCCACATTGAGCAATCAGTGCGAGAAACAATGTCATTCTCATTTGATGATGCCTGAGATCATGATGGTGGGGTCCGACGAGGCTAAAACAAAAGTTTGTCCCGAAATGGTTGCCATGTTCCAAAGCACGCAAATCAGCGATAAGTTTCGCAAACTAGAGCACCAATGGTGCTGTAGCTCAAACCGCACAAATGTACCACGTCAAATGAAAAAATATGTGTTAAATGTTCAAGATCATGGGGCCAAGAAGGCAGTTTCAAACAATGGCCTATTGCGCCCCTGCAACAACCTTTGACCTTGATCTTCATATGGCCAAAGATGTTTCAGCAGTGAGTAAACATTGTTACTCAATTTGGTCAACATCCTTCAAGAAAGGACCAATTGAGAGAGAAAAGGCAATTTCACATAGTGGCCGTTTGTGCCCCTTCAATGACCTTTGACCTTGATCTTCACATGGTAAAAAATGTCCCAAATGTTGTGAATATTGGGTTCAAAAGTTTGGTCAACATCCATGAAGAAAGGACTGTTTTGCTTCTTTTCATCAGATAGCACTATATTATGTTGCACCCAAAATCTGCGAGCAAGCTGAAAAGAGCCCCTCCAGAGAAACATTATGACATTGTTTCAAAAACAATTAGCGCAATCCTAAACATCTCGGCTGCTGCAGGCAAATGCTGTATGCTATAAATAGGCCAAGGGTTGACTAAATTAGTTCCCAACTGATTACAGAACTGGACATTTTTAGAAGTGATATTTCATTTTGTCTTTGAATGACCTGGAGCATTCTGGCCACTGGTCAGTTAACTATGTGTACAAGGTTTTTAGTTCAAATCAAAATGTCACATAATGTGACCTCCAGTGACTTATGATGAACCTGGCATCTTGGACATTCCTCCCATTTTCTGATTAGTTAATTAATATGTTCACAGTTAATGTTTTTTAACATGTCTACCATTGGACTGATATTTGCTATGTACTCAGCACAACACACCCCAATAGCAATTTACCAAACTCATTAATCCCAACCAACCCTCTACACCTTTAGGCCTCAAAAAATCTGGAAGCACACTTGTAAGCTGTAACTGCCTGCCCCAATTTCCTAGGTGCAGACTTGTACAGCAGCCAAGACTTGAGATAGTGATGACAGATCTCTCTGGGTCCATCAGGGTCACTACAGTGCAGAGCCTACATAAAAGAGACGTGCATGATGACAGTATCCCCCCTCTGCCCAGGCTTCTGCAAGGAAATGTACACAAACTATAAACAGAGTGAGGTGTGTTGGCAGATGAATGACCTCTGGAATGGTCTGGACTGTTGTTGTTAACAATTGGGGTGAAAGATTAATGGGATTAAATTAAGCCAGTTTGGGTTAAATGAGATGATAATGACAGCAAGTGAGGGAGGGAACAATGACATTGTTTGAAGTGAAGTAACAGGTGCAGTCTTCCGAAAACTCCCTACCTAAAATTTAAATCATGCCAACACAAAACTTCACAGATTTCCCCCCGTTGTCGCCCCATAACACCCCAAAGCATGGGATGAATGGGCGCTTTATGCTGCGGGAGAGCAGCTCTACAGTCATTCATGTCTTCCGTCGTTCGTTCGTCGTTCGTCCTCGGTTACACGTTCATTATAACTTTAAAACCGTACATGCGATAGGTTGAAAACTGGTGGGTGGATGAAGCTTGCTACTGGCTAGCCTTAGCTACATTTAGGTTTGATAGTGTTATTAGCTTTAATTAAATACAATTAATTACCCAAATTTCCACTTTTTTGAGCTCTTATAACTGCCAGACAAGTTTGTTTACAGTACTCCATCCTCTGCTGAGCAGTGTTCACATTATATGTCAAAAGGTCCAGTTCTGCAGAATGGTTGGCAAAAAAACCTATTGGTCCAGGGGGAGATGATCTGTCTTTCATCACATCTCGCCGTAGTTTACATTAGTCCCTGCCTCCAAATGTTTGTTACATTACATCGGGCCAATTTCTCAGTGGTGACCTAGAAATGGGGGCTGTCGCCCCTCCCCCCCCCCCCCCACCTAAATCTGTTTAATGTACTTGTGGAGTGGTTCAACTGTACTATGATGTTCAACAATGTCAGATATCATTTCCATGGGAATTGTGTTCCACTGTTCACTGCCACAGGCTAGGAATGGGCACTGATAGCAAACATTAGGCCAATGTGGTAGACATGTTCCAAGTCATTCCCTGGTTAGACAGATTGTCAGTATCTTCGTTAAATGTGAACAAACACTGAATGTGAAATGGCGAAAAACATGTAGTGTATTCGCCACGGGAATTTTGCTGTCCGCAGCTACCAAGACGTTCCGACTTGCACTTGTTCAAATATTGGTGACAGTTTAAAAATAAGCCGTACGATATTGCTATGGAGGATATCTTGTCTATTCCCCTGAAGCATTTTGCGTAATTCCACATAATGGGCCCACACTGGGCCTTGGGTCCCAAATTCCTGGGCACCCTGAAAGTACAGCTAATAGATCATCATTGTGACCGAACTCAGCAATGTGAAACAAATTTGTGGGAGATACAAAGATTTTAAAGTATTTCATATAATGGGCCTAGGGCCAAATTGATGTACACCCACAATGGCCCTCTACCTAAATACCATTACATGTAACTTTGAAGAATTAAATGAAGCTTGTGGAAGTACCATTGTGTGAAATTTCATAAAATGGGCCTTCGGCCCCAAGTGGGACTTTGAACAAACAGATTATTGAATCCCCAAAGGTATCGCTGTTGGACCATCATTTATTGACTGAATGTAAGAGAAGGAACATTTTGCATAATTCTACATGATGGGCCCCATGGTCCACGCTGGGCCTTGGGTCCTAAACCTCTTGACACCCTGGGTATATGGCTATTGAACCGTCATTGACGGACATCAGCACTCGACAACCAAAGTTGTAGAGATACACGATTTTGCAGTATTTCATATAATGGCCCTAAGGCTCAAACTGGGCCCTGGGCCCAAAATTCCTGAAGACCCCCAATGGTCCTCTACCCAAGGACCATACATGTAACGTTGAAGACAATCAATTGAAGCTTGTGGAGGAGATGCATTTCAAGTACCATTGTGTGAAATTTCATGAAATGGGCCATCGGGCCCAAGTGGGACCTTGGACCAAAAATTCCTGATTCCTGAGCATAGCTGGTTTGAGCTAAAAATCCTGAACACCCCAGATGGGGGCACTGTGCACCAAAACTTGTAAGAGGAGCATTTTGCATAATTCCACATGATGGACCCCCTCTGACCCACACTGGGCCTTGGGTCCCAAATTCCTGGGCACCCTGAGGGTATGGCTGTTAGGACCACCATTATGGACCGAAAATCAGCCATGGGGCAACTAAATTTGTAGGGGGGGGGGGGGGGGGGGAGACTACAAAGATTCGCGGCTATTCCATATAATGGGCCTAGGCCCAAACTGGGCCTTGAGCTCAAAATTTTTGAACAAATCCAATGGCCCTCTACTCAAGACCATTACATGTAACTTTGAAGAAAATCAATTGAAGCTTGTGGGAGGGAGATGCATTTCAAGTACCATTGTGTGAAATTTCATGAAATGGGCCTTCAGGCTCAAGTGGGACCTTGGACCAAAAATTCCTGAACACCCCGAAGGTACGGCTGATAGACCATCATTATGACCGAACATCAGCACTGTGCACCACAATTTGTAGGAGATACATTTTGAAATTTACACATAATGGCCTATATTGCCCCTTTAATAACCTTTGACCTTGACAAGGTCAGACATGTCCCATGGGTCAAGGAACATTGTGTACAAGTGTGGTCGCATCCATCACAGAATGACTGTTTGGGGGCCAAAAAGGCAGTGTTAACACTGGATAGATAGATAGACATGCAGATTCTGATAGCTCAACCAGCATAGCTGGTTTGAGCTAAAAATTCCAAAATGGCCACCGGGTGGGGTCCCATGGGGCAAAAACGAAAGTTGGTCTCAAACGATTGCCAGTCCGAAAGGCACAAACAGGCCCAACTAAAAAGAGGGGATATACAATATGTGTTAAATGTTCAAAATCATCAGACCGAAGAAGCAGTGTCAAACAATTGCCTATTGCCTATTTGTGTACATCCCTGCTCAGTGTTCCTCGTACGGAGAGAAGGCATTTTAGACAAGTAGGCCTATGGTTTGCAATACAGAATGCTTACAAACTGCATACGGTGCCACTAACATGATATATTCAAGGATGTAAGAGTAGCAGCAATTTTAATCGCTCACAAGCTCCACCCAAACACATTATTGAGATAAAAACAAAGAAATCATTAAACAGTTTTCAACAACTCTTTTATTATGACAAAACTCTCAATCGAAAAATAACATTCTCCACAAAAATTACAAGGGCCATATAGTTACACATATAAACACAGTGTATGAAACATAATAGGGCAAGTACTGATCCATCCAAAACACAGATTTTAAATGATAGCACAAATTTGAGGGGTCATAATTTTGAAGCCAGCTACCCTATCATTCAAAGATATATTATTACATGGGCACATCATTAGGTCCATTTCGACCAATTTGCCGAGTGTATTGGACATGAGGACCAGTGGCCCTCAGAAGGGTCCCCTGTAGGGGGGTCAAGAGACTTGATTTGTGCCCCAGAGGCTGAACCAACACATGATTTTGATATCATCCTATATGTAATTGATAGCTCACCCACCCCGTGGCAGCTTTACCATTTATTTTTTATCAAGTGAAAAATCTGCGTACCTTCATTTGGCGGGCCCCCTGGGCTGTGTTGGGGGGGGGGTGGCTGCCCCTTCCTGACCCCCCTTATGACGCCACTGATGAGAACAGTTAGACTGATCTCCCTTTAAAGGCAATTTTTCCTCAACACTGATACTGTAGTAAGATGCAATCCTCTAATTTGGTTGTACATAACGCATTACAATAGAAGCTATTTTCTTGTTTTCCGCACCAAGCCAGCATTGGTTACGAGACTGCTCTTCTTGGCACTCTCACCCAACTCATAGGGGCACATGTGCTAAAGGCAGCCAGCACATTCCCAGATAGCACACCATGCCCAACGTTGCACCAACAAGGTGTGCTATCTTTGTCTACCTGCTGCTTCCAGAAAAAAAAAAAAACAAAAAAAATGCCGACCCCCTCCAGAAAGTGTTCCCCCTACACCCCTCTCCCTCCCATTCCCTACACAAACCAAGCCCTGAAATGGGAGTAAGGAAACCCCAAAACTTTATTCACACAAATAGCACCTCGTTATAAAGGAGGAACCAGTCATTGAATACAGGGTGCGATGAGGACTTGCACAATTCATTCTGGTCCCTCGCCAGTTGCCAGGTAGCCTGTTGAAACAGGCCTTGACTTTGTTCACCTGCTCAGCCTCATTCATTCATGTGCAGGATGACCCTTTAACCAATCGGTGATTTGCCTAAACAAACGCCTGTGCGACTTCGTCTGCTCGCTGTTGAGCTGAGTCATGGGCGGTACTAGTGGGCGGTGCGACGTCAAGTTGATTTCACAATCGGACATTCTCTCTTTCTTCCTAATACGGAAACGGCCATGTCTGCTGGAAAATAACTCTAATTGGTCTGATTTGAAATTGTTTAGACAACCTCCAACCAAGTTTTGGCATATGTTAGATGGATATTCTTTTTTTATTTGCCCATTTGAAGAATTCTATTTTTCTGAACGTCTGCGGCGATACCAAACAAGCCACAATACGCCTGCGCCTAGCCGAAACAGTGGCTTCGGTCAATTTTAGGCTTCAAAATGCATCATTCTTCGATAAATTCCTCATTTTCAAATTGTTTCAAAAGGTTATTGAAAGTCTTTCTGTAAATATTCATGTCCTAAATATGGGGCGATTTTCTGCGGAATCTATTCAGGGTTGTCCCATCCATATCAACGCCCCCGTCTGCTACTGATGACTGACATCTACGTCACCTGAATCGTATGAACAAAACCCAATTTTTTTGTTGGGATTGTCAACGAGTCCGCATACGATATTTGGTGATATTCGACCGTGGTATATATACTAAAGAGCGATAGCCCCCTCTATTTTAGGAACGGCTTCTCCTCCATATCGTCTGCTTTAGCAGGCTAGTTGCCCAGGCAGAAAAGACAAGCAGAACGCGAGATCCTCCTGCCCAAAACTCCAGATCACCCAGGAACCAAACTTTTGTTTTTTCAGTCCTCTTAGTTATTTCATTCATTTTGTTTTCAACAAAAAAATACATAGACAGAAATTTGCATTGTAAATCATCTTTTCAGATTAGCACTGCTTGGTTCGATATGCCTCAATGTTTGGGTCCTTTTTAGAGGTGTCCACATTATCAATCAATTGACTACTGCTAAAAATATATAACTGGATAGTTCAATAGAAACCTAGCATGCTGAGAGAAAAGGATTATCCCTTGGGAAAAATCAACCAGCGAGCAAGCAGCTTGAAGCCTTCTGGTTCCACCTCAAACATTAATTGTTTCTTTTATGAAATCACTAAGTAATGATTAGCTCTCTGCTGGGGACGGAACACAACATACCACACTAGACCCGTTGCTCTGTTCTGAAGCCTCAAACTCTGGTTCAGATGGTAAAAATATTCCTCATGTTTTTTTTAACGAAGTTTGATAGAAACTTTTTCACAAGAAAGTTTTGCATAAAGCTACAAAATGCTAGTAGAGGCAAGCGTGATGTTGTTGTCGCTGAATGAATGAATTGACACACGGCCATGCGTGGAGCCACTTTTTCCACTAGAAACAACTTTTACCTATCAATATAACATCACACGCTCCCGCTTGATTTATTTGTGGTCGCTCGAACTCACAACCAATAATTTTCATATGGAGTACGATGATCCTGTTTCCTCCAATCCCTCACGACCAAGTTGAGAACATGCCTTCCAGGGTATATGCGTCTTGAATACCTCATAGCTTAATAGGGTTCAAACTGGATACCATGGGCAAACAACCGTCTCCCCAACCCCTCCCTAGCAATATAGGGCCACACGGTTAGTTGGAAAAGCAATAGGGAAAGGTGTCTTCTGATTGTGGAGAATTCAAAAGCCAAGTAGAAAAGCCAGAAGATATTTGGGGGGTATCAACCTTTGGGATTGATCAACGAAGCAAAAGGTTTCTATATATTTCATATTTTCAAGGTAGTCATTTGAAGCTGTAAGTTGGAATCAGATCTTTTTTAATTTCAGCTTGTGAATAATGAGTTCCAGGTAAAAATGGCTTTGGCAATAACAGGTCCTCTTACAGCCCAAAGGCAGCAGCTATGTTAAGACATGTTAACCCGTTAAAAGTTAGAACAACTTCCTCACACCAAGCCATGACACACTCTACTCGCTCACACAGAGAGCCAACAAGGGAAAATGTCAGGCCTTTGATGCCTTCAATCATTATCTGTCCACGCATGAGGGCTATATTATATTTAACTAGCAAGAATACACCTACAACTGTAAAAACACAGCTGTCGGCCATGGCGGAAATTGTGTTATCAGTTCTTGTATACACTATGAAACAATGAATAATTGGTCTATTCAGAGCGTAACCACCAGTCCCATCTTGTCAGTGATCAATGACCGCAGGATTGTTTTTCCCCTGGCCGGATCTTTCTGGCCTATCAGCAAACACCCCTGATTCCTCTATTGACACCACATTAACCACCAAAGGTCAACTTGAAATGCCCTCCAAGATTACAAACACTTTCCTCATCTTGAGCATAAGAGAACGTAGAGTATCTTGGTTGAATGTTGTTAATGAGAGCAGTCCTTCTATTAGTATAATCAGCAGTTAGAGGCGCAGCTCCTCCCCTTCACCATTACAACAAACAAAAACACTCCGCAAAAAAATTGGCACGCCACGCTATCTCTCATCATTGTCATGGCAGATTATTCATAGGATAGTATCAGATCCAGACACTCCATCGTAAAGCCACAAATGATTTGTTTACAGAACTATTCCATACAATATATATAAGCTCCCACTACTTTGACATAACTGCAAAGTCTGCGATACTGATGGAACATCTATCATTTTCATATACTACAGTATAATATTACAGTACATTATGGATTTATTCATCCTCATACCACACAATGAGGTGGGGCATCATACGTCCTTTCTAACCATGAAAAAATTAAACATTATCAGAATACATTCGCTATCGCATCATCCTTTCATATGGAGGGCTGTTTTTCAACCGGCTCAGATGATCTTGATGTTAATATCAGAAATGCAGTCGAGTAATCGTTCTTACATATAACTAATATCATCACAATATATTGCGAGGTTGTCAAGCATTTGGATCCTCGGTTCAGATCTCAACCAGTGTTTTTTCCGTGTAGAACAGTACCCGTCGAAATCGATTTCAGTTCAACCCAAAGTATCAATGAAACTGCTCAGCGTCTTCCTTTCCTGACTATGGACACACACCTGCCGGTGTATCAATAGCTGTGCTCAGACAAGCTGTGATTCATTCTTGAGCATGACTGTTGTTTCATTATTTTCTGCACACAAGGAAACATAGTCATTTTGTCACGGTACTGATCGCCGCTACAACAGGAGTTTTGCAGGTAGATTCCATCACGCACGCTACGGACGTATGGTGGCACATCTACCATTGCTTTTCTACGGACCGTATGGATGGTTCCAGCTATGTTCTCTTTCATACATACTTGCGCATTCTTTGTGTCGCTATGAGCTCACAGTACAGTTGGCAGAGACAGGCACGGATGTACGATATCACACTATACTTTTCATGGCCACAATGGACGTCTAGCTAATTCTCTTTTCTACATACTTAGCATGTCCCCCTTGCTACGCTCACATACAGAAGAGAAAACAGGTGCAAAAGCATGCACCGCTTTTCTCTTTCAAGAAAGAATTACGTACCCACAAGACTTATCACACATTTCAGAGGATACATGTTTGAGCTCGGGATAGGAATTTCTATGTAATCTTTCTATCAACCCACAGGCCAGCCATTTCTGTGGTATGGTGGGATTTTCCTATATAAGTAGTGAGTTTCAGTTTAGATTCCTTTTGGTGTTAGTCATGGACTGACTGCCTCCCAAATGGAGGTAATCCTTCAATTCAAGGCATTCTTCATCCACTTCCTACCCCAGCCATGTTTCTTTTATTTTCTGCTGCTCATTTAATGCGCCGATCACGCGGAGACCACTGTCCCCAGACCTCACTCCTGGAGTGGAAGTGGCGTATCTAAAGATTGCAACGCCCACAATTCGCGATCAAATTTTTCCCAGAACCATAACAGTCACTGCCATTGAAATAAAAGAATCACATGAAGCTGGCGATACGAAGACGTGAAAACCCGTCATCAGTTGGACTTCTTTTTAACTCTGACCCCGATGTACCTTTCTCCGCTGATGAAGCATGTGAGAGAAGAGCCTCGGGAAAACTAATGAAAGGGAAAAACACGATTGAAAAGGAGTTGCAGAATTGGCCCTTCCCACATTTTAATCAAGTTCTCAGCAGCTACACAGGGGCAGTCATGCCCCTGTGAGACAATAGCAGAGTGGTATAGTGACCTTTTTGCCACAACATTCTTCCAATTTCGAATTCAATACACTGGAACGTTTCCCTTGGTGCTGTACCCTGCAGTGCTGCAGAATGCAATAACGAGGTCTCGTTCTTCCTCCACGGTTCTTCTTAATGCAGTGGGCTTCCTGAATAACTAGACTTTTTAGAAACAGTGAATAAGCTTTAGTCCACAATTGTATAACTACAACAGAGGTGCTAGCAATGACAATGTCATCCACCAAACAAGATATGTCTGCTGCATCGTATTTTTCTCCAGCACACCATTTCAACCACAGTGTACAGGGCTACTTGAGTGCGGCGCATAATTCGCAAGCTGTTGAATTGTGTATGAAAAACAGATTTGTTCCCTGTATTGACGGTAATCAGCAGACTACCACACATTAGCAGGCTTGGGCAAAGCCTCCACAAGACAAACAAATATGGTCACCTGCACGGGGAACAGATAAGAATACAGACAATTCAGCATTTTTTATTCAGTCATGTCTGAAAGTGATTTTCCTATGCACGCACAAATTAATTAGTTTCCATCATGCTCTATTATATTGACCGGGGAGGCGGGCAATGAGGCCCGTGACACACACACCTTTGTTGGCTTCATAGACACACGCACCCATTTGATTTGATTTCTATGGGTTCAAGCCAATTGAGGCTCATCTATGAACCCGTGCCATATTGATCGTGGATGAGCACCGGCGATAACTGGTCCTTCTCTCCTCGACTCGTGCTCAGATGTTTAACGAGGCAGGGGTGTAACCAATCCTGCTCCCAGGACCCGCCGTTTATTATGTCCCCTTTCGAAGGACTATCATGAACTCCAGGACCCGACCACTTCCTCAGAACCTTGGGAGGGCGGAAGTACACACATGACGCCAACAGACGAAACTTATTGCAAATATCCCGTAACAAACTTCAGTAACCCCCAGAAAGTCCACTGCAATCAAGCGGAACCATGAGTGTAAGACCAAGACCTCGCCCATCCGCAACAGCATGCAGCAACCCAGGGGAAATCGTCCAGTGCCTGCTGAATTCAAACCCGAATATTTTTGGTTGAAGAGTGTCACTGACACCACTCTACCATTCTTGCCGCCCACTACAGTGGTCACAGTGGAAGACGGGAAAACTTCAGTTAGAGTTTCCCTCATGCTGCGGTCAGAATATGCCAATACTATTTCGGATTATCGAATACATATCCAGCCTTTTCAGTCCACATGCAAAACATCAGTGGCAATGTAAGCTTGTCTGTTAGGCCCGGGGCTCCGACCACATGGATGCAGTTCACACATTTCCAGTAGAAACCATATTGTACGGCTGGGGCGTCTTTGCCCTGCACAGCTTCAACCTGCACATGGCTATCTTCTTGCGCCACAGACATACAGAATAGTTGTTTGTGGCCGTTTTTCGATCAACCGTTCAAAATTACAAGCAGAACACTCCGAGTGAAGTTTTATAGGGAATACTCAGTACAGGTCGGCAAATAAAATGACGGCCACGACGGCCATGGCTCGGTCCGAGCGAATGGCGTGATGCCCCATAAAAATTTGCATGGTGACGGCAATGATGCCGCCATGCCTCCATCCCGCGGCCGGCGTGCATATTTGAATTTCATAGCAATTTGTTCTTAAGAAGATTGCCCCAAATGTATTTAAAAAAACATTAAAATTGCCACAAGAAATGTAACTATTTACGATCTCCCGGCCCTACTTGACCACACCCGGAGCTTCTAAATTACTCGAATCCTAACACTGCGGGCATGAGAGCAACACCCTATTTAAGCCAGCATGCGATACTGTCAATTGACATGATTATGTAGAATGTGCATACACATTCTATGTTAAACATGTGGAATAGGACAAAAATAACGTTAAAAATTGCAATCTGAAAACTTAAAAAAAAAAAAAAACAGGCTGGTAGAGGGTTGATTACAAACACATTCACAAAAGAGGAGTCATGTTATTTGCAAGTGTCTTCAGAAAGTCACTTTCTGATCTAGGCTAATTGTGGGCCCTGTACAAAATCCTAGAAATGTGCACTTAGCTTAGGGCCTACTGCTGGCACACTTGTGGGAATAGTTGAAGCCTTGAAAATGAATTTTTGTTTTTATTTATTCACCACAAAATTACAATTTGCCTGGGAAGAATATTCACATGGCCAGGAAAAATGTTGGTTGGTTGAAGGATTTGCTCTTTTCCGCGACAGTCATTTAGTTAGGATGGAAGCAGGAACGGGTATATGGCATGGTGGTGCATAGTCCATCTGTACCCACTGCCTTATTACAGTGTACTTTTGTGTTGTAGCTAAGTTTGCAATAAGTCGACGATTGCAGAGAGGGAGAGAGAGAGGCGGTCAGGGAGAAAAACTTGGGCCAAGAGGGAGGCTGTAACCCCATAGGGCAAACACATCTCCCTTTGTTAAAAACTGGCAAGTGGCAATGTTGGCAAGAAGCATGTACAAAGATCCGCTGAATCATTTTCTGAGAACTCCGCCTAGATTTCAAAATTACCCCTTTGAGGAAAGAAATTGTGGAGGGGGAGTCCCCCCACAGTTTGAAACCATGGCGTAAACACAGATCAGAGCCGAGTACTCTAGTTCAGCTTCAAGTGACGCATCGTTCTAGTGGTGGTACACTTCTTTTTGGTGTTGTTTATTATAGAAGCAGATACAGTTAAACACAACACACACACTGTGATTTCGCATAATGATCGTGTGCAGTGTTTTTTATGGCTAATATTGTTTATTTAAAAAGAGCTCCGAAATCAATAGTTAGACCGAAATGAAATTGACAGGGGCTATTGTGTGAGGAAATAAACCAGTGTTTTGCTGATTCATTGCGGTGCTCGGATAGGATGACCCACGATGAATATTAATGCGTGCCAGTGGGAAAGACGAAGTGAAGCCAACGGACTGTGTAGGGGGTGAATAGAGTGACAAAAATTAACCTGAAACGTCTGGCTTTGTTAATTAATGGCTTGCCTGGATAACCATGTGAAAATAATTTGTCGTGGTTATAATTTCACTGCAAAAATAAACGAACACTGCATGTATTTTGTTGTGATAAAATGGCTTCTATTGTGCAGTAAATAAAATGTGAATTCGCTTTTATTACTTACAGTGCCTTAATTTTGTTAATTAGTGTTTTCACACGATTTAGGATTGAATTTTTTAAAAACCAGAAACAGCCAAAGGCTAGGATTCCCCTTGAGGTTTCTGTCAAACCATAGCCAAACACGGACAAATGGGAGGAATTAGTACTGGCTCATTATAGGCAACATAAAGTCTGACAAATTGCCTATCTTTACCAACCAAATAAAAGGGTTCCGATACCCTTGGTACGAAAGTAACACACTAAATTTCAAGGTTTCAGATCTTTGAACTCTGGTAACCGTAGATGACCTCCGACCGGACCCCAAAACAATAGGGTTCATGGCCTCATTCATGGGAAAAACAAACCCAAGTATGAGCCTCATTCACCCCTGCACTTTACCAAAAACACTAGGGTTCATGTACTCCCCATAAGGAAGAGAAACACCTAATTATTAGAAGCTATACACCAATTTCAACCTGATCAGATCAACCGTTCTGGACTTATAGTGGTTAAAAGGTTTTCAGATTTGACCTCTGATGACTCAGGACCTCTGACCGGACCCCAAAACAATAGGGTTGAATACTCATCTGGGGGAACCAACATACAAGTATGACTTCATCCACCAGGTGGGGTCAAGTTATCGGGTTTAAAGCCAAAATTGGGCCAAAAATATCAAATTCACAAATTTTCTATTTTCGACCAAAAGTCACCACCATGAACCAAAAACATAGAGTTCATGTAATCCCATAGGGAAGCTTTACAATAATTTCAACTTGATCAGACCAAAAATTATGGATTCATCGTGTTTACAAGGTTCAGACTTTGACTCTGGTGACCTCAGATGACCCTCTACCCAAGGAAAATTAAATTTAAAAAAAACTCATCATGGGGAACAACATAACAAGTATGGCTTCATCCATCCAGGTGGGTTGAGTTATCGTGTTTACAAGCCAAAAATGGCCCAAATATCGAATTTTCACAATTTTCTATTTTCGACCAAAATTTCATTCCCGACGCGAACCAAAAACGATAGGGTCTTTACTACCAGAAGAAAACTATACACACCACATTTGAAGCTGATCAGACCAACAATTCTGGACTTATAGTGCCTTTACAAGGTTTCAGACTTTGACCTCTGGTGACCTCTGACGACCCAAAAACAATAGGGTTCATGTTACTTCATCCGGGAACACACCATACAAGTATGAGCCTGACCGACCCAGACCTGATCAAGTTTCGTGTTTACAAGCTGGCCGGTCACACACAAACACACAACAACACACCGAGTGGTTAGCCACAGTTGGTAGAGCGTCCGACTTCCACCCGGTAGGCGGGGTTCGAAAGCCCGGTCGGGTCATACCAAAAGACTTTAAAAATGGGACCTGTTGCCTTCTCGCGTGGAGCGCAGCATGAGGGTTAGGAACAGGGCAAAACGTGGGGAGGCCAATCTGTTGAATTCGTTGCCGTCGGCGTGTAAGTACCCCCTCCTACACATTTAAGTACGCAAAAGAGGCATCGCCTTGTTCCGTGTACCTGGTGAAGGTTTGCCGCTGACAATGCGGCGTATATCCAGGTCCGCACCCTTGCCGGGCCTAGATGGTAGGGTCATTTGTCCGGCAAGTGATGAGCAAAAAAAAAAAAAAAAAAAAAAAAACACACAACACCACACGGACGTGACTGAATAGATTACTCTGCCTTCGTCAAGGAATCAAAAATGGCCGTGTGCCAGGGTAGGAATTAATTGGCATACGGGGGCTCTTTTCAATTTTGTCTCCAAAAAAGCCCCCGTGGAAGAGGGCTGGGGCTCTTTGACCCACCCGGGGGGCTCTTTTCAATTTGAAGATGTATGCGCCGATGTAATTCTGATGTAACTCCTGTTGGTGTGTTTTTCATTATGGGTGTTCTTCCCGTTTCCCCCAAACTGTGAATTAGCCTACACGGGACGGAAAATTTTATGCAGTAAATAGGCCCCACCCTATACTCACTCAATGATGACGGAGAATGTAACGAACGATCGATAATACGATATTCGTTACTTGCTCGATATTTCCATGTTCTCTTCATTCTGAGACAGTGGGATAATGCAGTAGCGTACGCAGGCTAGCGTGTCAGAAGACCATTATCATCGCTACCCGGCTGACCACAAGACGGCAATGCATACATTCCGCAGTCATGACGAACTAGCTCGCGTAGCAGACGCGGGTTATCCTTGCAAAAGAAGTTATTCGCACGCGGACGCTCGGAGACGATTGGTACATGCTTGCAGTGGTGTTTACGCTATGTGAGGGAAAGTCAAACCTTTCAATCAACGGAAGACGGCGTATACAAAATTTCGCGGAAAATGGTGCTGTAGTTTCGCGACATGGATTGATATCGGATATGCGGATCTGAAACGAAATGTGATTAGACTTGCGAGGGATTCCATAATTAATGTGACCAAAGCAACTCAGCAAAGGTCTCATAATTACAATTTTTGAATGGCCAATTTAGTGTTTTTGTCAGGACCTGCAGCACTGAAGGGGCGATTACATAACATCGTTTATTTTCGCCCTCGTATATTTTTTCAGAGGGCAGATTCTGGGAAAGTTGGGGGCGAAGCGCCCGTCGCCCCCGCTTATTCCCGACCTGCGTGGTGCTCTATCACACCAAAACATTGGGCCTTGGTGCCTAACCGATGGCTTGGTGCCCTACAAATTCATGGTTGGCAAAGGCCACATGGCCGTGCCCTTCTTCAACCTAATCTTAGACCTGTCAGTACTACCTCACAAGGTATATTAAGCAGATCCAGAAGATGAAGTATGTGTAGAAATCGAACAGATGTTATAGTCGTTCGGGTAGAGCTACAGAATAAAGAGCCATGTCCTCGGACAGGGGTAAGGCAGCGAGGTCGTCCATAGCTCTCCCTATAAGGTTAAGAAGAAGAAATACAGGACAATCAGTACTTAAACACTTGTGGGGGTTTGCTTACACTTCTCAGAGGGAGGGGCGAATTTGAGGGTAATTTTATGAGGCAAAAATATAATTTACAATATAGGGCTCAAAGATTCATATACCCTGTTTGTTAGCTGGGGGGGGGGGGGGGGTCGGTATGGAAAACTACGGCAGTCATAATCACTTAGAATTCGAAAGGGAGAGAAGAGCATAGTTGTGTAGACTCTCAGCCTGTTAGCTGCAAGGTACTGAAGTGTGGATCGATGTTGGTCCCTTCGCTTCTTACTGTTAACACTATCGTAGTTTCAAGTTAGTACACGTCCTGGTATCTACAAACCTATTCGGAGATCGAATACTGCACGTGGCTAGGACCCAGGTGAGCCCGGCAGGATCCGCGAATAAGAGAGAGGGGCTATGTAAGATTGAAAAAAAAGTTGGGCCTCGGATGAGAAGAGGGCGGCTAGTAGACTGAGAAGGCAAGGAATGGATGAGGTGGATGCGGAGCATAGTAGGACGAAAAACCAGACCATGTGGTACGCACTAACTTGAGTGCCTCAACCTACATCCCCCATTTCCTCAAAAGGTTCTTTCAACCTCAAACCCCACAATGACCTCAGGTAGGGGAAAGAATTTTATGCCTTTCTAAAATGTCAAATTCTGATTTATTCTGCTTTTTTCAAGGTTTGCACCTTGGTGTATAGAGGGCAAAAGCTATTTTCTGCTTTTCAAAAGATTATAAAGCGGAAAATTCTTCACACTACCCAGGAATGGCCATGGTCTGAGGACCGAATGATAGTCCAGCAGCGGACTTACCAGGGACTCCACACGGATAGAGGATGATGAAGAGGTGTTACCTCAGCCAGGTGCGGAGGTTTTTTTTTTTTTTTTTTTTTTTAAGAGGTTCTACGGTAACTGGTTGAGGAGACCAAAGGTGTAGAAGGCATAGCGGATGACCTCGCTGTTTAGGGTCCAACAACAGACAATGTAGAGGGCTACACCTGGCTCGTCTTTGAACTGCAAAGGGAGAGCAGTGAGGGAGGAGACAGAAAAATGATGATTTCTATGACCAAATCAAGGGAATCCAGGACAAAAGCATTGCTGAATAAACCTAGCAAATATTTTACCCCATTGCTGAGAGGCAGGTCAGAGTTTTCTGCATTAGTTCACACGTCTTCTATGACTTTTGCGAGTTTGCTATTTTCACAGAATTCAGGACTCCACCCTGTCTTATCTAGGTGACTCTGTTATCATTTATTATTCTAACATCTTGTTTTTCCACAAAGAATCACATCAAGTCATAAATAAACATCCTGTAATTTTGAAGGAAGTGAAACCTGGACTTGCGAAGGGATTACAAACAGTCCTTTAATACTCCCGCATATATATAGTCAATGGATATTAATACCCTACACTGTAATCCCAGGCCTTGATTTTTATAAAATTCCAGCGAGCACTGAATGCTCCCCCCCCCCCCCCCCCCCCCCCCCCCCAAACAAAAAAACCCCTCCTGGGGATGAGGTGCTTCATATTGCTCTCTTGTGCATTTATGTCGAAACTTAGGCCATTTTGCTCTCCGGAGGTCTCAGGAGCGCCATTTGTCTCCTCAACTTTATGCAGAGTCGGCCCAGTGTTATTAGAAATTTTCAAAGCCTAGTTGGATGAGCATGGGCATAGCCAATTCTTATCAGTCATTGTGTATTTCTATTTTGTTTCAGGTCTCCTCTCCTCTCCCTTCTCCCCCTTGTTTTTGTCCTCTTCCCCCTCGTCCCCTTGTCCACAAGTCTTCGTGTTTTGGCCTCCTCCTCTAAGGCTATTTTGAATTTTTTTTTGAGAGCCCATGCCTCACTGTCCCTCTGCCTTCCCTCCCTTTCCCATGACCCCCTCCACCCCCTTCCTCCTCCCTCTCCTTCCGCCCTCCATGTCTTCATCCCTCCCCGTCCCCCTGTTTCCCCTCCAAACACTTTCGAGTAAATGGAACAATTGATAACAAAGTATTTGCCTTTGACAGTCTTAGCTACATGTACATGTATAACAATTTGATACTGTAAGAGAACTAGCAATTGGGTTGTGCGAATTCCGTGCCTTGTAGTAATGACAAAATAGATTGACAAAAAAACATGTGTTCACAAACTGGGGTACGCTTGTTACTGACCCATTCTCTGACAATTGACATGCATAGCTACTACAGTAGGCCCCTACATAAAATAGTTTGGGCCTGGTGACTTCCAAATTCTGTAACACTGAAAAGTTCTCCATCCCGCGAAAAAGCACATTTGATATCTGCAATGTTTTTTTTTTCAATAAATTATTCGTGGGGAATGATTTATAGTGGAAAATATCAATCATGGGGTTTAGAGGAGGCCTCACACTATCTAGGGTCCTACTTCTGTTCACAGACAGAAAACAAGCCTTAAAAACTGTTGAATTTGCTATCATTGTCTCGCCTGAACTTTGTTCAGGAGAGACAGAGACATAGTGGTCACTTGTTGTGTCTGTGTCTTGTCTGTCTGTCGTCTGTCCGTATGTGCGGTTAGATATCTCCCGAACCATGGGGAAGGCATCATGCTTGGACCCCTTGTGGAGGTTGCGCGGGGAAGAGTTGCCAATGTGCTTCCACTTTTCGGCCCAAAAGACCATTCTCATTTGCATTAAATTGCATAGTTAATGAAAATTGGCCCGGAAGCTTGTGTACAAGATACTCTTGATCGGTAGATGCATTGGTGTGCCGTCAGGGTATATAAACAACTATGAGAGTACACGAACGATAAGATTTCCGGCATATGATATATGCTAAATTAAGTAGTCTACTTTGCATAATTTCTGCGATATTTTGAAAGTTGTTGGATTTTGACGAAACTTGGTGGAGATGGTTATTCTATAGCCCAATGAATTTTACAGTAGGGACGAGTGCCCCAGAGATGAATTTAATGTTACTAATCTGTTCTTCAAAGATCACGTAGGGGTCAAAAACGTGTGTCTGGCCATAAGCAGAGAATTTTAATTTCTGTGAAGGCTGAAAGGCTCACCATTGTGATAATTGTTGACCTGCTTGGGTGTGACCTCTGACTCTCAATTTGACCTCTGTCGGGTGGTCATGTGGTTAAAGGTTGGAGTCTTGAATAAAGTGCTTATTCAAGGAGGTATAGGCACAAAAAATAGAAACTGGGGTTTTTTTTGGATAGTTGATAGACCTTTGTGTGGATGGAAGGAGACCAACTCCCGCTTCGATCGGACGCATACTTTGGAGTTTACAAGGGGTCAAAGTTTAAATGTAATAGCTTTTTGCAATAACATTAGGCGTGTTATGTGAATCCTCATGAAACTTGGGTGGAGATGGTACACCTTTGACCCATGAAAGTTAACAACAGTGTAAATGTCAATTAAAGGTAATGTAAGTGATAATTTGCTCAATTACACAATTTTTTGAATTGTTTTGTTAAATGGCCAATTACAATTGGAATGAATGTAGCTAGGGTGCTCGTAGAGATTTGTCATGGTAACTGGTTCAGTAATCAACAAATTCATTAGACAAGTCAAAAGGTCCCAAGGTCAAAGTATTGAATTGAAAATGTGTTATTTAGGAGTTACAGGCCAAAGAATAAAAACTGTCGATTTTTGGATGTGATAGTTCTAATCTGCTACATAGACGGAAACAATCCCGCTTCAATCGACACCTGGGTCTTAAAGTTACAAGGGGCTGAAGGTTGATTTTAATAACTTTTGGGGCGATAGCATAGGGTGTGTGGGGTACCTGATAACATAATGCTTTGGGGTCACTGGTGGCATCCATGAGGCAAGCATTTTCATAAAAACTGTCATGGTTTTCAATCAAAAGGTCATTCGAGGGCAAGAAAATGCCAAATATAACATTTCGGCAATCATTTAGGACGTGTGTATTAACTGAAATTTCGGACATGCTGTGCGCGGTGTAGTCCAAGGATGGCAATTGAATGTGAAATATTTAAGAAGTATTGGGATATTAAAGCAAAAATGGAATGCCTTGCAATTGTTGCAGGTGACTCAACGAAGAAATCACTGATCGGACAACCAGGCGAGACACTGGGGCAATCACTGTTTTATACAGGACCCAGTGGAGCCTAAAAAAAAAATCCACCGTATGAAGACCGGATACTGCGAAAGACTGTGCTTCAACTTAGGTGACATGATTGACAGAACCCATTCAATGTCTGTTAGATCATTTATATTTTTGGAAGAATTCAGAATGATGTTTTTTAACGGTTATTTTTCAGTGATTTGCTTACTAGAACACATGTATATATAGTATGTATTATAACTAAAACATGTACAGTTCTGCGAAATATCAACGTTAGGAACTTTTTAGATATGAAAATTGACCATATGTCGTGCATAATGTAGCGACAGTTGTTTTCCCATGCCCCTGCATAGTGGGCTAGTTACGATGTACTGTAAACATCGTACATCGTGTGCATGCCAGATCATGTCAAACAATAACATCATCAGCACAGTGTATTCATACACAGCACAGTAAAATTCCAACTGCACGGTTGTTGATATGGGCGTTTTTTGCAGCAGCCGGCCAGTTCGCGCGAGCCCTGCGTTCATCAACGTAAAGAAATTGTGCGAGGTAAAAGTTGACGAATGTAGAAGAATTTTGATTGTGAATAAGGTCAAATCAAAAGACAAGCAGGTGGGAGATTAAACGTTTAGAAGGAGCAATGATCATAAACAAAAATATTTTTGAAGGAGAAAATGGTTGTCCGTCGCGCAACACTTTAAAGTTCTGGGTTGTCCGGAAGAAATTATGGTCGTCTCGGTCTCTCGGACCGACGACCGTATTTATGAACGAGCAATGGAATGGCCTTGTGTACGTGTATGGGGAGTGTTGCAGTAGTGCCTTGCACACGTGCCTTAGACGTGAGGCATACCATACCGCTCTTGGGGGCCTGCGCTGCTGCCGCTGCAGTGTTCAGAGCAGAATCAACTGATCGTGTTTGGCATGGATGTTGTACAGTAGTGGACAGTACGACGCAGCGCCCGAGGGTTTCACGGGAGCGCGGTCCGTTTGCTTCTCCGTGGGAAAGAGGAGAGGACAAGGCACTAGGTATTTTTTAGGAGGGGGCGGGGGGGGGCTTTATGGGAAAATCCGCGGTAAATTCATAAATAAGGAGGCGAGAGCGCGCTGATAGCGCTGGCGCTACTTATAACGCAAGCCCTGGGTTACCAAGGAAAATGTGACCAGTTATCCAAACAACACACCCCCCTCCTCCTACCTATTAGCAATAGCCAGTTCGGAATATGTTAATGAGATGATAATGATAGTGTGTCAAGGTCATGGGGAAAGGACCAGCAGTTCGACGGGAACAGTACAGTGTGCTGAACGATCTTTCAAAATCCCCTGCCGAAAATTAGGGAAACCTGCCATCACAAAAACTTACATGATTTCCCCCCATTTATCACCAAGAACATCCAAAAGCATGGGGATGAATTGGTTGCGTTTTAAAATAAGCCGAATGATATTGCTATGGGGGGAATCGACTGATCTTCTATGCCCCGAACTGCCCTGTGGTGAGCATGGCACTTCGAACTACAAACTGGTTATAATATCCCTAGAAGAGAGAGTGAGAATTAGTACTGTAGCAGCTTCCAAGTAATTAACAATAGTGTATGGGACTGATGTATGAGTACAGTGTTGCACATATGAAGGCGAGTTGTTTTCTAAACTTGTATGGATCCATATTTTTACTTGTTGCATTGTGACATCCGGGCTCGCACTGTCGATTTTCATGAACATGATTTCCAGTTTAAAAGAACTGAATCTGCGGTAGTAGTTGTTTATGTACTTCCCTTGAATGTAATTGGAGGCACCCTTTGAACCGCATGGTTCATGTCCATTTGCGTCATACACACCCCCCCTCATCCACCCCCCCCAACCCCTTCCCCTCCTTGAATGACATCATGCCTCGTAAAGTATATAATTATAATAATGATCATTAATAATAAAACAAAGGCAAACCTCCAATTTTCGAGTGTGGGCTTTTTGATATGTCCTCTTTTTACCTGTGCTAGCTTAGCGGAACTATAATGGTACAATTACCATGGCCATTGGCCTTTGACCTTGTAAGTGAACCTGAGCTCTGCCAAACTGCAGCATGATTCTTCCCTCTTTAAAACAATGTGGGTGACCCCCCACAACAAGGAACCCTGGAAAACTGCTGAAGTCAGAAAGCTATGAACGGACAATCCAAAACAGCAATGGGACCCCTGAAAATGATATTAAAGAAGAGATTTGGTCACAAACTATTTGTGCATGCCATCCTAGTATTTTGATTTGATTGTATTCTATAAGTTCAGGAATCCAATTTGAGGCTCATCAAGGAACCCTGGCCGTTTTTGAGACTGCTATAGTGCCTATTGTCAATGATTGGCGGGAAGATAGTAATAAGTGGTCTCAGTGACAATTGCAGCAATAGTTGGATTCAAATCCAAGCAGTCACCAGACGTTTCCCCATTCCAAACCTATTCCTCTAAGGTTGCGCAGATGTACTCGGGGTTGCGATGGGCGAGGTCTTGTCTCCACTGCATGGTTTCCAATGTAATGCAGTGACTTTCTAGGGTTACTGGGGTTCGTTACAGGATATTTGCAATGAATCTTGTCTGTCGGCTGTGAGCAGTCCGTTGAACTTGAACTTCAGCGCCTCCAGATTCCAAGAAAGTGGTCGGGTCCTGGAGTTCATGATCATCCGTCGGGATGGAAAATGATGTATCAGCTACAGCTACTCTAAGGAGATGTGTACAGTTCCTACAGAGTTAACCTCCATGAATCATACAATGCCAGTGGAGAGCAGTTATATAGGCTACAGCACTGAGTATTATTGTCGATGGGGTGGGAAAGTAGGCTGGTTATGGGTGAAGTTAGAAACAACCCTTCCATATAATATTGAAGGGCAGATCGTTATACTGCGGAAAGTGCCAATGGGGTAAACAAATATAACAAGAGTGCCAATAGCACAGTAGCACCCCTGCAAGATCTCAGATGATAGTATGCTATCCACAAGTAATGTGTGTTAGATTGGTCATTCCAAGTGCATAAGAATGTTTTGTATTGACATGTCATACTCTCTAGAATCATAATAGTTGAAAAAAAAAAAAAAAACTGGCTCAAATCCAATATAACCCCTTTCTCGTGCCTGTCATTTGTCAAAAATGATTAAAATTGGGTGAAAATACCTGAAATTGGCTTTTATATACAATTTTACCCATGTATGACCCACCAATGTGTACAGTCAAAGATGCTTTATGCAAATGGTACAATGTGGACATGACTGTGAACAGCATCCATAAATCCATTTGATATTTGATATATAGTCATTATTAACTTGAAATAATTTTTCCTTCAGGGCAGCGAGGTTGATAGCTTAGATGCGAACAGGGCAGGCTGTTGTTCAAGCCATTAAAATCTGACGAGATGATGGAAGTGCATTCATTTCTGTCCGTTCCCGCCAGTCCACCGTCTGGTGACTATAGCCTCATTTTTAAATACAATTATAAAAACAATCATAAATAATCTGACAAGTATATTAATTAGGTTTAATTAGAGGGATATGAGAGAGGCTATGAATCTAATATGAGTAGGCTTATGTTGAAGATAATTTGCATGGGAACCTACATGTAATTTGGCTCTATCCAATTCTCAATAAAATTACAATCCTCTAAAATTGTCAAAATATCCAAAAGTAATCAATAAAGAATTGTCTTTACTAGGTAATGAATCTTGAATTACCCAAATGAATATCTCGATACTTCAAAATAAAATTGTCTTACAACTCTCTAGAGTAACGAACGGTTGAAAGGAACAAGTCAATTGGTAAGCCACACAAATCTTCCAACAACTTTAGAGCTATACTCAAGAATACAATGGAAAAAACGTGTTCAATAAAGGTGGCATACAGTAATGTGCGGGTACAACAATCGATATATATAGCGTGGATGGTAATGTGACATGGTGAACAATCGAAAAGGCGCAGGCATAGAAATGTTATAATTATATAGCATCAGCATAACAATGTGTACATTACAGCAACATGCTAATATTCCTTTCGAGGATAGATATGTTTCCTGACAATTGTTTTTTTCACCCCGTAAAAGTTTTGTTTTACAACCCAAAATTGGCAGAAATGAGGTGAAGAACAAAAACTTTTGATGTTTTTTTGTTAGACCAACTGTCAGCGATACCACTTCACACAATGGCGCAGTTATCGCCCACAATGATACCTGAGAGTACTATTGAAAATAGAAATTTGAACAAAACTTTATGTTAAATTGTTCAGTTTATTTTATTTACCCCACCTCATTTAGTCAGTGTATTTGATAATAAAAATCCGCAAGAAAAAGCTTTCGAGTACAATGTCAAACTCCAATTGATAGCCACATGGCCCACACTGCCATTAATAGAAGTTGCATGGAATGAGATAATATTAAGCCAAAATCCCTAGGCGCCCCAATTTCAAGCAGTGCGGCACTTGCAGAGTGCAGTATGATTCATGAAGACCGGTTAAAAAATATCCCCACCAGCATCTCAAGGAGATAAAACATTACGCACAGGCACTATATTAGTCATTGGCCTCATCAATCATAGGCTAATTTGAGCCCCCTGCTAAGCAGGGCCTCCAGCCCTCAACCACCTAATGATACAAATGTAAGCCTACCTTCTGAAACCTCCTGATACGGAGGTTCCCTCCAGCATATCCCTAATAGATACCTTGTGATCCCACAATCAAGCAATATAAATGACCCTACTGGTATTTACACACTATATGCTGTGCTATATGTTAGATCAAGGGGTACATCCATCCCCACTCCTCAATCTAATATATACTTTAGGATAGGCAGGATTTAACGCAGAGGGCACCATGAGCTTGCGCTCCCCTATCGAAAATGTTTGGATACTCCGGGTATGAAATCTGAAGTGCACCAGATGTTTTCTTAGGTGACTGTTCAAGGATCGGCCATCGGACGAGAGAGGTTAAAATAGCGGTTCTCAGGGCAGGTTGAGATTGATTAAACCACTCCGCCGTTCCTGATTCATCTAGCACTAGCGAGAAGATATCCTCAATAATATGGCCAGGGTACCCTGATGAGCGGGCTTGGACTTCCCAGTGCCCGTAGCATTCAATGCCATTCAATTCCAAATGCCTCATGAATATGTATGTGCTGGGGGCATGGAATTGGAGAGAAACAATTTATGGGTCATCAATGTGACACATGAGCAAAAACTCTGTGACGCAATTATGAACCACTTTGTAGCAACAAAACTTTTGACAAGGGGGCTTAGCGTGACCAAAGTTCCCAGAAAAGAGTATGAAAAATGAATCGAGTTACACACAAGTCTTACACACAGCTATTACCAGAGCTACAGTGTATAATAGCTCCATGGCGTGTGGGGGGGGGGGGGGGGAGCATGTTGTCACCGGGAATGGACATAGAAGTCATGCAGTATGTGTTGCAGGGCAGCTAGCGAACATGGTAAACTGAAATAGTCGCTTTAGGCCTTACTCCAGAATTCGGCGGTCTGGAAACACCTTGAGGGGTAGCTCCACGTTGTCATAAAGGCCCTCGATGCTCTTGTTCTCGACGGTAATGTTGGACAGCGATGGCGCCGATGGATGTCCATCTGGAAGAGAAAACAAGGCAGGGCGAGCTCCGAGTGGCAACAAGTTCTCATGAGACACAACACAAAATCACTTGATGGACAACCTGAGACAAGTGCGATGGATGTGGAAGATTCGCACAAATTAAACAGGAAGCTTAGTGATTCCTTGATCTTTCTGACAACATACAGCCAGACTCAAGGACAAAAAGGAGATTGTACCAACTCATTGGGGAACCTAACGTCTGACAATTCCCATTTTTGGACAACAATAGGGTTTCCTATACTCTTGATAAGATAGCTCTACACACTAATTCAAGGATTTCAACTTTGACCTCTAGTTACCTCAAAAACAATAGTTCATGAACTCATTATGGGAATCGCACACATACAAGTATGAGCTTTATCATTTCAGGTGGGGTCGGTATCATGCCCATATTGGCGAAAATATTGACTTTCCACCAAATTTTCTATTTTCACCAAAATTTCACTCCTGACCTATACCGAAACAATAGGATTCCGTACTCCCAATAAGAAAGCCAAACACCAAATTTCACCCGATCAGATCCAAGATCGGACTTATCTTTTTCACAAGGTTATCAGGCGTTGACCTCTTGGTGACCACAGATGACTCTGATCTGACCCCCAAAACATAGGGTTCATGGACCTCTGGGAAAAAACACATTTACGAAGTTATGAGTTCATCCATCTAGGTGGGGCGATTACACTGTATTGTGTTCACAGCCAAAAATTGGCTAAGACATTGTCTTGTCACCAATTTCTCTTTTGACTAAAATGAACCCGACCTATACCAAAAACAATCGGGAACCTGTACTCCCCATAAGAAAGCTACACACTAAATGTGAACCCGATCAGACAAACCATTCTGGCTTATGTGTTCAACTTCCAACGATTCCTCATGAAAACCGTGTCGAAGATCTGTTAGAATTGCATAAACAGTCTAGATGAGACATAACGTGTTTCACAAACAATATGTTCCAGTATTTGAGCAGTAGAGAGACAGGGCCGATAATGCAGCCAGATGTTTATCACCGTTTTTAGATTCAGGCCTCGTTTTAGATTTTTTCTGGTTGTCCGTGGACAACCATTGTTGCATTTTTGCGTTTCCGAAGCGAAATAATGTTTGTCCGGCAAGTTACCAGGTTGATGATTGAGCGATCTCGGTTTCTGCCGCTCCAATGTGGCCACAGCTTCACATGATTTTGTTAGCTCTCAAATTGCTTATGGACCTACACCCTACTACAAACACCTGATCAGATGACCCATGGCTTTCACAGAATTTACAGAACATTCAAGTCGCTCTCCTTGTCATATCTTAGCCAGGTGTATAGGCAGGGTTTGACAGCCACGACTCTTGAAATTTGTGTTGCTGAGTCGCTTAATACTGGCATGGCTTTCCTCCTGATGTTCTTTTTTCTGGATTTTTATCGAGGAGCAGTAATGCCACAGTGTTCAAAAAATTTAAACAGGCGATCGCCCCCAAGTCTGCCTGGTTGCGGGATAGTGATTTCTTCTTTAGACCATGCCAAACAATTACAAGGCATTCCATGTGTTGCTTTAAGATTTCCGGTATTAGCATTTAACAGAAAACAGCCTCATACTAACCAGTGCCCATTTTCAACATTCGTTAGGATGACTATTGACAATGTCTGCTAAAGGAGTACAAGTTTTGTATCTTGTACACAAGCTCCCGGGCCAAATTTCATTGAATATGTCAAATTTATTGCAATGAGTATATATGGTCTTCAGGACGAAAGTGGATGAACATCGGCAACTCTCACCGCGCACCTCCACAAAAAGGTCCAGCATGATGGCTCCACAGTTTCAGGAGATATCGAACAGCACATACGACACAGGACAGACAGACAAACGGCAACAGACACACACAAAACAAAGTGGCCACTCGATGTCTCTCTTTAACAAAGTTCGGGCGAGACAAAGAGCCAAAACCAAGTCTACTTACGCTTGGTTACCGGGCCATTATTAGTTTACTATGTATTTTTACTAAAACTGTTACGCTAGGTTTAAAATGTGGGGGAATTCCACTCCCCCTCAAAATTTTTCAAAGGGAGATTTGAAACTAGGGAGGGGGGGGAGGGATTCGCAGAAAAAGATCAGCAGTTTCTTTGATACCATGAATACCACCGAACATCGCCAGTTTATAACAATAGGATTTGTATTTGCTAAGGGGTTACAGTTCCCTATGGCCTAAGGTTGTCTCCTTGACTCCCTTCCAAACCGGACTGCATTGCAAACTATTGCTACACCAAGTTACACGTATTCAGCAGGGGGTTACCTGCGGGAATGCTTCCATCCCATAGCTACCGACTTTCAACGAAAGGGCAAAAACCCTTCCACGGCAATCATTTTTCTGGCCCATGGAATGTTATTCCAAGGCAAAATTTTGTGTGAATAAATGAACAGAAAGATAATTTTCAATGCTTCACTAGTTCCCACAGGGTAGCCAGCAGTAGGCCTACGCCTAAGCTACTGGAACTTGCTATGATGTACAGGAACCACACTTAGCCAAGATCAGAGAATGATTATCGTGAAGAAACCTTGCAAATATTAACATGATTTAATCTTTGTGAATGTGTTGGTATCAACCATCTTAATGCCTGTTTAATTATTTGATGATTTTTAAAATGTTTTCAGATGCAGATGTTAACGTTATTTTACAGTGAATTTGGTCCCCATTCCACATGGTTAACATAGAAGGGTAGCATACATCAGATTCTACAAAATCATGTCAATCGAATGTTATCGATTGTGTGGGCTGAAAAAATAGTGTTCTTCTTTCATGTCCTGGCAGTGTACGATGTTTTTGACACTCTGACACATGATATGAGGGATTGCATACATTGGTGCCTGACAGTAACGAGATCATGAGGGTTGAGAGAGTGCAAAATTTACAGTCATGTTGTGGAAACCAGTTGCGGGACATTCCGGCATAGAAATTAGTTTTGCTGCAGTTTTGAGGTTGAGTGCGCAGATCGCGCGATCCCGCACCGTAGACCGTGAACACTTTGTACTAGAATGATGTACAAAAACATATGGTCAGTATTGTGCACAAAACCAATGTTTTATTACACCAAAAAATTGCCGGACTGCTAACATAACAGAAAACAATAATCCCGTAGGCATGCCTCGCCAAGCAAACAGTTTACAAAACCACGTGTGTGTGGATGAACGTTCAATAAAATGACGTCAGTCTGCAAATCTTTGCATTGAATTGTGTTATTGTGATGTTACTCGCACATGTGTGTAACAAAACTAATTTGCCACTAGTGATTGTATTGCGTGAAACCGACCCAAGTTACAAAACGCAACATGGGCACGAGTGTACTCAGAATTACCAAATGTCGTTCAATGTAATTGTAGCGTAAGTGACGCTCTTATAATTTATTTGCGTCACGGGTTTCCTCACGTTGTAAACAAACAGAATAGTTTCACTAAACCAACACCAAAAGTGCATGCAGGTACTAGCGTAAGTACGTAGCACTCGTATGCTATACATGATCGTTTTTTAATATGCCGCGTTCCATTTAACTTGTAATTCCCATATCATGGACTCGTTGTGTGACATTGAGTGTGAGGCCCCTGATCGTGATCAGAGTTTCAGCTGGTATTTGGGGGGGAAAATACAGCAAAAATAAAATTTAAATATATGAATTACGAATTTTTTTTTTTTTCAAACGATGAGAACAAAATTTCCTTGTTGGATAAATTGTAACTAAAAAGTGGTAGTCCAGTGGACAACCGTCATGTCAAAAAGGGTTGTTGTGCACAATTTCAAGTAGTCTCCGACGATTGGACGACCGTAAAAGTCAAGCCCTGAGATTGGAGCGATTGTTAGCATTTGTCCAATCATTGTGGCACAAAACTAAATGACAAACTTCGACAATGATTGATTGAGAAGTGATGTGAGAATTGGCGCTGATTCAACAGAAAGTCTTTTAGAAGACGATTTGGTATTGACCTTTGGCGTCAGTCATGAGCTATGAGATGGAAGTAGCAGGAATGGTACGGCATGGGGTGGCATTATCCCCATGTACAACTGCCTATTTACAGGTGTAATTGGTTTGTGAGCAATAGTTTGCCATGCGAGAGTCGTTGGAGAGAGGGAGTAGGGATGAGGAGTCAGGGAGGACAACAGGCAGTGGCCGTTCACGGCGCTGGTGGTTTGCCTAAACGCACCTAAAGTTGATTTGAGGCGAGTTATCATTCGCGCACCTTGGAATTGACAAATCCTCGCCCTATAAAAAAAAATAAAAAATCACAAAAACCTTAACAATAATAATTCAAAATCCGAGACAAATTAATGTTTAAAGCTTGTAAAAAACCCGCCGATGATGGTATCAGGTATCATGTTGTATCACTAGTTGAAACTCTATTCAAAAATATTCTTACTGGTAATTGCGACATCGATTCTGAGGGTCCCCAAGAGGTCAAAGTCTGAAAACCTTGATGAACACATAAGTCCAGAATGGTGGTCTGAAAAAGGTTCAAATTTGGTGTGTAGTTTTTATGGGGAGACAGGAACCCTATAGTTTCTGGATAGGTCGGGGTGAATTTTGGTTGAAAAAGTTAATTAATTTTGGCCAATTTGGCTTGTGAACACGATAACTTGACCCACCTAGCCTGTTGAAACAGGACGTTTGACTTTGGTCACCTCGTATCAGCCCCATCACTCATAGTGCAGGGTGGCCCTTAACCAATTGGAATTGGCCTAAAACAAACGCCTGTGCGACTCGTTCTGCTCGCTGTCGAATTGAATTATGGGCGGGACTATTGGGCGGTGCTGCAATTTGGCAACGTCAACGTTGATTTGCGCAATCGGAGATTCTCTCTTTCACTAATTACGGGAAAATGGGCATGCCTGCTGGAATGGAAAACTACTCTATTGGTCTGATATGGCATTGTTTAGAGCAACCCCACCTAGTTTGAGATACGGTGGTAGGATATTTTTTTTAATTGCTCATTTGAAGGATTCATTTTTTCCTAACTTCCGCGGCGAACCAAAAAACCGCAATACGCCCCTGCGCATAGCCGAAACAGGGCTTTGGTCAATTTTAGGCTTCAAATGATATTTCGATAAGTCTCATTTTCGGTGTTGGTTATGTAAAAGGGTTTTTGAAAGTCTTCTGTAAATTATTCATGACCAAAAATATGGTGCCAATTTTTCGAGGCATTATTCAGGGTGATCCACATCCATATCACACACCGTGTGTGCTACTGATGACTGACCTCTACGTCACCTGATCGTAATGAGCAAAATCCCAATTTTTGGGATTTGTCAAACGAAGCCTGCAGGACGATATATGTTAGTGTATCGGACCGCGTATGTCGGTATATACAAAAAAACGATAGCCCTCTCTATTTTAGGGACGGCTTCTCCAGTCAGTATGCTGTAGCAGGCTAGGACCCACCTGGATGGATGAAGTTCATACTTGGTATTTGTGTCACCATGATGAGTACATGAAACCTATCGTTTGGGGGTCAGGTCAGCGGTCATCGTGAGGTCACCAGAGGTCAGGTCTGAAAACTTTGGGAACACGTTAAGTCCAGAATGGTTGAGTCTGATCAGGCTTCAATTGGTGTGTTAGCGTTCTTATGCGGAGTACAGGGACCCTATGTTTTGGAATGGGTCGGGGTGAATTTTGGTCAAAAATAGGGGAAATTTGCTGAAAAGTCAATATAATTGGCACATGGCGGCTTGTGGACACAATAATTGACCCCACCTGGATGGATGAAGCTCATAATTGGTATTGTGTGTTCCCCTGCTGGAGTACATGAACCTATTGTTTTAGGTCACCAGAGGCCAAGTCTGAACTCCTTGAAATTAGTGTGTAGCTATCTTATTCAAGAGTTCGGAAACTACCATTGGTTGGTTGGGAAACATGTGAATGAAATTTGTCAGACGATATGTTTTCCCATGATGAGCTTCCTTTTCCCATTTGTCCGTGTTTGTCTTGGCATGGGTTGTCGAACCGAGTCAAGGAATCACGAAGCCTTTGGCTTTCTGTTGTGTTCTGCACCGGAACTCGACTACAGTGAGTGAAGGACTATTTCATAGATTGTAAATTGTAACCAGGCACGCCAGCACGCAAGCAAGCGGTGTATGGCTAGACTAGGGAGAAAGAAATAATTCCACAATCAGTTAGAATTTGAACCCCAGGCTGGACATTCAAGCGCGTACAGTAAGGATGGCAACCTTAGGAAATGGGGATTTGACGGCCTCTGGTCTGAAACCACAAGTTGAGGATGAGGGGGATTCCAAAACTTTACAGAGGAGGAATCTGCCGAAAGTTTTTTTCTGCTTATTCTCCAATTAAAATTTGAAATGGGCTACTACAGGTACGCGGTTAGCAAGTAGAGCATTCTTCATCAGAATTTCCGCAAATTTTATAATGTGAGGGTAGAAGCACCAAGAACAAAAGTTCAGGATTTATTGACGAATACACCCAGAAATGAGTGCAGTGAAAGAGGTGATGTTCTGGTTGCTACATGACTGGCTAACACAAAGGCACCTATGAATTGATAGTTTCGCACGTTGGCCTATACATGCAGCAGGGCACAATACGGCTTCTAATTAGAATCAGTGCCCGGGATTGACGTGGCTGGTTACACATACGTTTGTTTACATGTTGCCACAGTGTCTGACTGAGTTACTATCAGAACAATCACAAGGGGTTAGGGTCATTGGACACCTCTGTACTTCGGGCAATGATTCTAATTTCATACCGGCCAATTACATTTTTGCTATGTTTTCGGACAGAGACATTTGGGTCAGGCGGGCCATTTTCGACTGCACGAGTGATCACACAGAAAGCATTAGCGGGCAGCAGTGGGCTAGCGAGGCCTAGCCTGCGCTCACTGGCTTTAGTACCTGTACAAAAGCCTGGCGTTCACAACTAGAGGCCTAAGCTGTTATTTAGGCTAGCAGTACTAGCACTAAGCGACCGACTTTCTGTTTCAACTCAGTTCTGAAGGCTCGCATTTCAATTGATAAACCCAAAAGACCAAGTATTGTAGTTAAAAATAAGGTTTAGAACTTATTAATTCCTCATATTGGTCTTTGGTAGGAGAGAATTACCAAATATTACCCAAAATCAGGCAAGAATACCATAGATTGCCTTCACCAAGTTCAAGTGTTGTCTGTGTTACGCATTTGCCATTCAAAGATATACTAATCATGCAGATTTTCTGTATAGGTAGTATGTCCGCATGGCCCGGGATGCCAAATAGCCTGAGTGCAACCACTTTGTTCACAAAACTATGTTTAAAAAGGGACAGGCTGGGGAAAACCGGTGGTGATTTTTCTCCCCAATTATTACAGTCAAAATTAGGTTTGTAAGTATAACTTTTTATACTAATGAAATTTCAACATTGTAGTGGATATAGAATGTTTGAATGAGTTCCGAAGTTAACAGGGCCTGTTGTAATCGGAGGGAGAGTTGGAGGCATTGAGGGTGACGGCTTTCGTCACCTTCAATGGGACGTGTGCTAAGTAACATTTCTCTGTTACGGACTAGGCCTTATTAGCCTACACAAAATGTTCTACCAAAGGCGAAATCATGACGCTTCCTTCATTTCATATTTACCCAGACAAAAGAACTACATTATAGAGACAAGATAGGCGTAGCTATACTCGAAGGCTCGATTTCTTCGCCTTTTCATTACTGCGTCTGAACCCGTATGATTCCACCCGAGATCGAAACTCAGAAGTTCAGTGAATCAGAATACACAGAGGTCAAAAGGCAAGGCTTTTTTGTGCGGGCCGGCAACTTAACGCAATAATGGCATGTAAGGCTACGGCAATTGGCTATGGGCTAGGCAGGAATTGCAAGCATGAGCTCAGCCACGACACTTATAACGTGAGCTCAGCTAGCTCAGTTCAGGCAGGCAGGGCATGCTGTGTAGATTGCCATGGTATGTCCTTGATAGAAATGCAATAAATAAATGTTGCATTAAGGCAAATTTCATTCGAGAATCTATTAAGCATAGAGCGAATAAAATTATGTTTGATAAAAATTGAGAGGGAATTTCCTATTTGGTCGGTTTAAAATGAGCTTATGGAGCATTATTTTACTACTAATACTAGTGGTATTCCTATGCTGCTAGCAAGTATTTGACAATTTAGGTTGCTTAATAGCTGCCATGGTGAATATTTCCGATAGTTTTTGAGACCGAATCTGCATAGAAGTTACCCTGTGATGCTAGGTTTTTATTTAGTAGGATAGGGATTGGTAAGACAGAGAATGATGACTCCGCGCGTTGGCGGTTTTAAAACTGCAAAATCGCATGTGTGTTAAAAAATAGAGTTGTTACACGGAAATGCGCTAGATATACTTTTGTAATCAGAAACCAAGTGACATCGGTCCCAAGCTGATCAGTGTAATCGAAACGTAAATGTAAGAGAGCAGTTTTGTGGGTTGCTAATGCACGCATGACAGTTCGCTTCGCTTTTCATTTTCAGTAAAAAATATACACAAGACTTTCTTTGAAGGACAACCACAAGATCGGCTATGACCACAGATTTGGGTGAACAAGGGATAGGAACGACAAGTGTGGGGGTGGGTTCTGAACGGACCCTCAGGCCCCCAGTGATTTTACCGAGGGCCATGCTCATTCCACCCTTTTTTTCTCGAGAAATGATAACATAATTCGGCATTTATGACATAGTGAAGCGGATGAATTAGGTCGGTGCTGCACCCGAGGGGCAACCGCTGTGTAAATACATGTTTCCAACAAGAACAGAACACCACTTCTTCTGGACCATATCTATGTAAGACCAGATTAAAATCAACTACCTAAGTACCCAAACTGGGTGGTCGATTTCAGTGTTCTATATTGCATTAGTTTAGGGCGTACGTCAAAGCTCAACGTTGGAACCCCACCCCTACCCCAAATACTCACTCAGGATCACAAATGCCTGGAAGGAGCACATGCCTGGAATGCACCTAGCTAAGCCGCGTCCACAAATCCCCCCACAATACACAAAAAGTAATTGCTGGGCTAAATATGAATTATGTATTATTAAGTCATTTCTAAAACGGAGTGGGTATTTAGCTATCATCTTACCGGATGCGAACCATGAAATTAACATTGTTCCCAAGGGTTGGGGGTCCTCCTCATACTAGGTGAAAACTGAATGCGATAATTTTTGAGAACGCAGGCGGTGGAAGTTAATTATATCCCCGCACCTTTAAAAAGGACACTGCTGGCTTGTGAACATCCAGGTTATATCGTGGAGAGAAAACGTATCTATAGGTCCAAACCCCGTCATACGATGTTCTATTGGGAGTTATTGAGCCCAGCTCAAAATTCCAGTTGAGTCCAGTTGACATTTTGTACTGGACAGTTAACTGGACCACGTGTACCCAACTTGGATTATGCGCAACTGGGACACCAGTTTGTGTTTCAACTGACTTTGTCGTTCAAAAACGCTAGTGCGAGTATAAAGCTTCAGGCCTGTGAAGTGATTTTCATATGGACCTATAACAAAGCCAGGACTCAAAGGATGTAACAGGAATTCCAACGGGACCCGAGTGACTCAAATTTGGTTTCATTCACTGGACTAGCTCCGCTGGAAACGCATTCCAACTGGTCCAAACCTGGACTCGATAAAGTCGCTAATCGTACTTAGCGGACTATTCCTTAATAGGACCATATATAATTTCCACTGCTGAGGGAGCTTATCATACTATAACTTGTAATTCCACAGTTCTGCTGAACTCACAGGCTGATATTTTGACACATTTAATAAGCTGATTCAGTGTTCCCTTAGGCTGCTGGTTCAAGTAATGTCCAGTCAAAAACTGGTCCCTGAACTGTACTCTGGCTGACCTGGTCTAATAAAGTCCCGTTGAACTGGTCCGTAATCTTGTTGATCTAGTCAGTAGCCTAGTCCTGTTGAAACTGCTTTCAGTATTCCTGATGAACTAACCAGCTACACAGTCCAGTAGTCCGGTTGGTCCATTTTAGGATACTAATGTGGGGACCCAAGATGAGGTGAGGGGGGGTGGGCCGCCCCTGTTCCCCCCACCTAATTCCTAGGGAACCTGTCCTGGACTGGGTTTTCCCTGTTCCGTTAAACTGTCAAACCGGTCCATTCAATTATTAGTCCTGTTGAACTGGTTTCAGTGATGTGAACATGAGCTGGTCTAGGGAGTTATGTTTAATTGGGTCCCGTATTTATTTTTAAACCGGTCCGTACGTCCAGTAGATTGAACTGGTCCAGACGGCCAGTAAGTCCCAGTTGCACTCTCCCGTATAGTCCAGTTTGAACGGGTCCGACGATTCCCTTTTTTCAACGTGGGTCTAGAAGTCCAGTTGAACTGGTCCAGTAAATGATTCCAGTTGAACTGGTCCCAGAGAAGTCCAGTTGAACTGGCCTCCAAGAGAAGTCCAGTTGAACTGGTCCAGTAAAATCCAGTGAACTGGTCCATAGAAGTCCAATTGGAACGGGTCAGTTAAGTCCTATTGCAATCTCATTTGCCATAAAATCTGCTTTAAGGTATTTTTGTTGAACAAGGATGCCGTGTAATATTTTCACCTCCTCCGACATTTGTACTTATATAAATGTTTCAATAACACATGCAGTAGTTTATGAGAGGTTTACTTACCAAATTATTCATTTCAAGCAATTTTGTTTCATTCGATACATATAAATCCATGCAGTGCCTAATACCTAATGTTACAAACAGTAAATATTTTGGTATTTCATCTACAGCTAGTAGTATATATATACCCATTTTATTCCTGGGTGCCTTATGAAACTCACACTCTGTGCAGTTCAACAGACAGCCTTGCTTTATCTTGAAAGCAAATGTATTAAAAGCCATTTCTGCATGCAGACATGAACGGCTACCATTCATGGCACAACGCAAAGTCGAGTTGGAAGTCCAGTTAGAAAGTCCCGTGGGTCCACTGGAATTTTCCAGTTCAACACTGTACCCCCACTTGACTTGGGCCAAATTCCAGGGCACTCCAATTCAACTGGACCAGTTGGATCGCATTCAACTGACCTACTGGAATTTCAGTTCAGCTTGGGAGCCTTCAAAGTTTGGGCCATCCAGCAGAGAAATTGGGAAGCAATCTCTATTGCGCATAAACGCATGACGTCACACATGGACAACACCGGATTATGTTAGGTATTTTATTGTTTCATTTTGTTGAATAAGACAACCATTTATCAGAAGTTCTGTTGCCTTTCTCTCCTAAAGTAACCATCAACATCACACAACCCACTACAACAACAGCAATCCATAGCTTAATGCTTTTCGAAGTGAATTGATGTTTGAATTTCAAAATAGCCACAAAGAATTTTTGCAGGTTGTGCAGTATTACATCATTTATATTGTCGGAGGGATGCCTTTTGATCTTGCGCAATACATATGCTCACAATACGCGAACTTCAAAGGACTGTAACTCCGTACGGAAAGTCTTATGAACTTCCTGTTTGGACTGACTCATTCATTTTTCATCCGGCTAATACATTAGCCCCTTCATGATCATCCTGCAGTTTGTCCATTAGGTGTTCAGGGATATTATGGGTTTTGGGCGTTAGCCGCGTCCCTGCGCCACTGCCGCCTTCGGAACTTCAGCAAGGCCTTTACGCCGCAATTAACTCTCAAACGCTTTACCCGATTGGTGTTATGAAACTTGTTACACATGTCCGCCCTAGTGAAATCTTGTATGAAGTTTCGAAAGTGGGCTCACTGCATGTCTGCGCCCTCCATTTGTGGGTTTTACAACGAAAATACGAGTTTATCCGATTTTACCAACGAAACGTAGTGGGTGGGACGAAAGTTGGTACCGAATAACATGACGGTGATTTCAAGGTCCCAGAGGTGGTGTTTTTTTAAGCGATTTTTCCACCCACTTTGAGGATTGAACGAACTCTGGGATGTGGACTGTGTTAGTCCTGAACAACAACATGAAGGTCATTTCAAGTGTCACAGGAGGTCAATTTCGCTAATCACGGCTTTTCTACCTTTGTCGTATTTAAACAACTTGGGGAATGTGGACCACAATTGATCCTGAACAACAGGTGGGCATTTCAAAGTCACTGGACCTGCTGGAGTCTATGTATTCCTCTATCGAGGTCTACAAAGGCTATTTCTGCGGGGATATACACGTCGGCCGTTTACTCGCTGCACATTTCTAGTTTTCTCATGGCACGTGACTACGTGCATTATATAATTTAGTTTCTTTAGGGTTATCACAAACATACCATGCGAAACAAAGCAGCTATCCAGTACTATACCTCTAGGTTCACTCGCTCAATATCACGGTCCTTATTATGATTTAGCTTACTAGGTGTGTTTCCTTTGCACATGACGGCCACCTGCGAACTGCGATTACCCCCCCCTAAGACCAGTGAAATACAACATTCTTTTACAAAAACACAGAGTGGGTATGCCTATTCCACTATTCAGGCGTGCTATTCCCTCCTAAGAAACTCTTTCTATTCTATCGCTACTGAGAGGTATTGTGGGGTATAGAAAACTATATCGACCAGTCTTAAACCCCCATTTCATTGGATGTTCCCATGTCTCCAAATTTCGAATTCATCTAATATACCTGCCGGTCTGTCCCCTATTATTGCCTCCCGTACCGTATTCTTACCCGACATCAGCAGAGGAGTCAGTATTCTCAGGATCAGAGGAGTGAGGTAGGGGCGGGGGTTCAATCCTGATAGCCTACTCTAGCACATTTTCGGATTTGATCCTGTGTCATGACCTCAGTGTATTTTCCAGCAAGGTCAAGTGTGAATTTTATAGGCCTACGACCTCCTATTAAACATTACACATTGACTAAAGCAGTGGTCATAAGTAATTCTCCCTAAATGGCCCGCTTGTATAGCCCAGCCACCGTTCAATATTCCAAAATGTTGTACCGGACCATACCATCACACGCGTACATTCACTTTATGGCTACATTCTATCATCTGGCCCGGATGTTCGCTGTTCATTGATACCCTGAAAAACTTGTCGAAATAGCTGGTGTAAGTGTCGTGAAGTGCTTCTCAAATGAGAAGATTGCTACAAACTCTTGGAAGGGCATAGAAAAGTAAGATTGTACACAAAGCTATGGACCGCATACAGGTGTTTCTACCATTCCTTCCCTAAATTGCTACACAGTGTCCCGGCACCATCTTCGAACGCTTGCGGCAAAATGCATTTCCCAGCATGGGCGAAGACCCTGGCTGGAAGTGAAGGCAAGAGATCCGAGTAAGGCAGAAAAATTAAGTGTGTGTAACAACATAATGTCTGAGGACTTCCCAAAAGTCGGTGGTCCATTCCTCAATTTCCTTTTCCTCCCCCCCCCCCCCTCCCGCCCCTCGATCCCAAGTGGTCCGATTGGGTAATATGCGCCTTTCATTTCTTGTACTCGAAAAAACATTTTTTCCAGTACTTCCGCTCAAATGGCCGTCACCGTGGATCACAACGAAACCTGGTCCCGCAATATGAAGTTCGCTTTCTCTTGAGCAAAGAAAAAACTCATGGACACATGTCAGGTTTGGCCCTGGATGTATGTCATCACGTGGACAACAGGCTCCACCCTACGCCCAATGCTCCCATATGGAAAACACTGGTCAATGTGTATGTTTGGCATTTTCCTGTTCAGGTAGTGTGATCTTCAGTGATCTGGGGTATATCAGTCAATGTACCTTCCTGATAGGACGTCGAGAGCTCGTCCGTGGCCCTGTTCAGACTGTGAGTGCGCCCCCCCCCCCTCTCCTCTCTCCTCCACCAGTACAATCACAAAAATGTCCTCGTTTCAAATAGCTCAAGCTCCGGACATGTGGTTCCTCCCCTTTTGGGCGTCCATATTCTTTGATATGAGAACTCGGCGGCTGTGGCCTGTTCCAAATCTCACGGTTCATACCTTTGTACTGGCACATGAACATTTAGGTGCCTTACTGGCTTCCGTAGTAAAATTACCGAAAATTCACCCTGTGTTATCTCCTTTATGTGTTTTCAAATCTCAGTCCACGTTCACTTCTTCGAATATTTTCTCTCTTCGTGAAATAAGCAATAGATAGGTCAGCAGAAACAACCAAGTTGAGAAAATCGATATTTACCAAGGTTCGAGACTGGCGTATATATCCCATGTTAGGCCCCGCCTCGTTTGCTCCGATGTGCATTAACGCTAGGCCAATAATTGGGAAATTCCGGGTGTGTATGTTAGTCAGGCACCGACATTGCGGCTCTATATATCTACGGTAGCTTTTGTGAACCTTGCCTGAAAATCTCACAAAGCCTGCAAATCTGCAGAACAAGAGCATTTTATGGTCACGTCGATTTCATAGCTCGGAAAGTGAAAAGAATACGCGTGACCAGCAGAGAACATATGGCATGTAGGATGACCATCGACTCGTCTGACTGAGGTTGGTCTCCCTTAGGAAACATGCGAAGTTATCTTCCGGCGATCTAAATTGCATTGCGTTAGGTGGGATCGCAGACACAACCTAAATTCTCACTATGTGCTAGAATTCTCGTGTCAGTGGTAACATTTCGAGCCTAAGAGGACCGGTAACTGTCAACTGACGGGGTATTTTCTTTACCTGATCTCTCGCTTCGACGACTAAAAGACCGGACATACTATAACGATACTTGATCGCTCTGCTGCACGATGAACCAGAAGAAGGGGGCCTGTGTGGTTTTATGAGTCATAAATACTAATGTACCAAGTGGCGCACATCCGGGGGGGGGGGATATATCCCGCTCACTTTTTGGTCCGATATCAATGAAAGAAATCATGCGGAGAAAAGTTAGGTGAAAAACTGAGCTGATTGTTCTCACCCCAGGCCTATACGTTCAGAATTCAAAACCCATATGATTCGAAATTCGAAGACTGCTGTCGTAATGAATTTGAAGACTACTCGTTCAGAATTTGATCTCTAGATGCGTCAGCGTTCGAGTATTCAAGAGCCACATTATGTAAGATTCGACCAAGTGGAGATATATCACCATTCAATATTCCGTCCATTTTTTTTGGAGTGGATAGATATATCATAAGAACTGACTAAAATCATGTTTTTTTTCTTATCAGCAATACTGCTCCGGTAAAAAAAAAAAAACAGCCATTTGAAGGGGTAGGGGTCGAGGTGACTAAAACGTGGCCGATCAAAACCGGGACATTCTCCTCTAAATATTTTAATGCGCCCTCAATGAGCCCCTCAATAGCCTCAATCGATCTATGGAATATGGGTAGGCGTTTCCCAAAAATGAAATTTTGTCGAGGCTAACTGATGGCGCTGCTGATAGGTGGCACTTTAATCACTACTTTTTGCATTTTTGAGGGCCTCCCAGTTCAATGCGCCCTCATAAAGCCTTGCTTATTTTGTTTTTTGGACCATGACACTTTCCTTTTGAACAAAGGTTGAAATAGCGGGGGCTTAAATGAGGCGCTTGAAAATAGAAGGCGCTTTTCAATGCGCCCTTATGGAAGTCGCGAAGATTGCCCCAAAATGACATTTTTTACTACCAAAATAGCGCCCTCTATTGTTCAAGCGCCCCCTCATTTAACCTTCGCCAGTTCCTTTTTTTCGAAGTATGCAATGGCCCCAAATATTTGTTAAATCATTGCAAACCAGTAAGGCATTATTAGGCGCAGCAATTGGGAGGGCTCCTAACTGGGTCGATAGAAAAAAAATACAAAAAGTACAAAGCACCACCAATGAGTGCAGCGCCCTCATTCAGCCTTACAATTTGGAACAACACTACCCATGTATTCATGAACCATAAGATCAGAGGGCGATCGAGGGCGCAACAATATTTTAGGAAAACAAAGTCCCGGTTTTGAACCTTGTCACTGTTTATAGCCACCATGACCCCTACCCTATACACACAGCTATATTTTTCAACAGAGCATATTTTCTGATAAAAAAGTTCATTCATCTATCAATCAGAAAAAATTGGAGGGAATACTGACAGGTCATATGTCACCCTTGTGCAAATTGGCCCATTGTTACACAATCTGGCTCTTAATGGCTCACATAGGCATGAGACGCAATGAGTGTTTTTCTCTCCAACGTTCCTTCATCTGTTCATTTGAAAACATGTTTTTCCACCCAGGGACGCAATCTTATCTGTGCATTGTGCTGTTCAAAGTATTTCTTGCAATTGCCGATCGAATGTCCCGCGCCTGTAGCTCCTCAATGCAAGGACGCAGCCACTGTTGGGGGGGGGGGGGGTCGTTACCCCTACCCGCCTAGTGGCTACGCCCTTGCCTCAATGAGATTTTTCAGGCATTCTATCTTTTAGTTTCTGTAGTGACCATCATCATTAACATGCGAAACAAAGCAGCTATCCAGTACTATACCTCTAGGTTCACTCGCTCAATATCACGGTCCTTATTATGGTATGGGCCGTGTTATGCACTAAACAACACAAACGGCCACCTGACGTCGAAATTTCCCCCTAAGACCAGTGGAATACCAAATATTCGCCCGAACCACATGCGGAGTGGGTTTTTGGCGTGCTATTCTGCACCAACCCCACCCCCACCAAAAAAAAAACTTAAGCAAACCTCGCGCAGGTCAGACAGCACACAAGCTCACGAAACACCATCAGACTTGTGTGCGATCCGTACTCGTACTCGAGTCGTACTCGAGACCTTGTCTTGTATCTTGCGTACTCGTACTCATTGGCTATTACTCGTACTCAGCTTTGGAAAAACTATGTACCGTCTCATACTCCACTCATGGTATTGTACTCGTATCGTACTCATATGATGTATCGTACTCGTATCGGGTCAAAATCCAAAAATCCATAGCTGTGTAGCATACTCACTGTATTAGGTAGTAATATAGTCCTTAGTCTGAGTGCATGCTCAAATTTTTTGTGACTCGACTACATAAGTCTCCATATGTGGTTAATTCAGCGCGGCTGCTTTGCAGTGATTGGCCAGTTGCTACCACCCTTTTTTGCACAGAAAGTATCTGAAATGGCGCTGACAGTTGATCCAAACTCCGGTCAGATGGGGACATTGGACATACATCGCATCCCGGAGCAGGACATGGCTGCTTACAACCTTAACTCGGCATCGTCGAGCACTAGTTTGAATAGAGGCGATGTTTGCTGGTGCGCCATCCCAATCGCAAATGGTGCAGGGTTTCTTCGTTTGGCCAGTGAGCCTGACCCATAGTCTCAGATATTTTTATCATTCATATCTGGCCGAAGAACCTGATGGCCAAGAACTTGTACTCGTGTATGTTGTGTATTGTACTCGTTTGTTTTGTGTACTCGGACCGTACTCATGAGCTTGCTGTATCGTACTCGTACTCAGCTTTTGAAGAACTGTGACTCGGCTCATCTCGTACTCATGGGTTTTGTACTAAGTACTCGTACTCATAGTGCTGTACTCTACTCCGTACTCGTCTACTGGTCCAATGTGATCACCGTACAAGTCTGCGAAACACCTCCTCTAATCACCTTCCTATCGCTATGCTGAGAGGTACATTGTGGGGTATGGAAACCTATTCTAACAAGTCTTAAACCCCAATTTCATTGAGATGTTCCCATGCCCCCAAAGTTTCATATCAAAGAAAGATAACTGGCCTTCCCTTATTATATTGTTTTTTCCCCACATAATCTGACACCATGCGTCATTCATTCTGCAGGTATCCGGCAACAGCAAGTTCAATCGGAAATTGGGAGTTCCCCATTGAGTTGGTAATACCGATTCTCAGTTTGTACCGAGGGGATTCAGTGGACCCGCGGAGATATTCTCAATCTATAGTCACATTTCCGGAACTGAGCCTGTGCTTGACCCCATTTGTATTTTTCCATCATTCAGGGTCCCATGCAAACTGAGAATTTCCCATAGGCCTACACCTATCGGACATTACCATTGACTACTACAACGGTCATTAGTAATTCACTCTGAATGGCCAGCCTATATATAGCCAACCACAGTTCAATATTCCAAAATGTTGTACCCAAGGCTCTGATCATCTTATCGTAATGCTACATGCTATCTTTATTACCCCGCAGTTTCGTTGGTCTTTCTATACGCTATACCGGAATGTGACATTTCTAGTAAGGGCGAAACCACTGGCCGAAAGTTAAGGGCAAGGCAGTCACAAAACAAAAGAAAGAGAACAATAGTTCAGTAGCTCAAACCGGACATATATTCATATGTAGTAACTGGTATGAATTGTTATTCTACTGTCGTGCATTGAGTTCAGTATAATGCTACACAATGGTTCATTTGTTATTATTGATTTGGTTTTAGACAAGTCGAGAACTAAAATGGTGAATCACATGTATGCTGATTCTGTATAACGCTGTCTCATCATGGTAGACCGTAATGGTGTATAGCCTATAGATATTTTGTTGTCATAACACAGTCCAACAAGAGTCCAACGGCCCAACGGTAGCTCACATGCATTCGCATTTTGCAACAGTTCAGTGTGAGATACGTAAGTAAAACTGCAATTTGCAAAATCAAATTCTACAAGATGAACACTCAATATTTACACAATTGGTCAAATTGTTATACCTTACCATGACTACATATCATACGATGTATCCTTAGACAAGTTTAGAGACTGCTTCACTTTTCAAACTAATGACAGAATTGAGTCAAAGATGACACCTGACTTTCTGAACATTATTTTCATACAATCTATTCTGTAGTATTAGAAGCTGCTTGACTGTTCATTCAACACATGAACCATTAGACAACTGATCATCTGGTCAATTGATTGGATTTGATTTTTACGGATTCAAGAAGCCATTAAGGCTCATCGAGGAATCCTGGTCACTTTGTTCGTGGATAAGCAACCGGCGATAACTTGGCTTCTCTTCTCGACTATTTACCTATGGCCAGTTGCTTTTCCGGAGGCAGTTGTACGAAATCCAACCACTCCCGGAACGCCATTATGTCCCCATCTGATGAACGATCAGTAAACCCCGGGATCCGACCCCTTCTCGGAACCTAGAAAAGCTGAAGATTCATGTCCCACGTGATTGCTTACAACACTACATAATATAACACGTGTCTTGGCTGCTTGGAGCCCATGACTAGCATTATTTGCCATTAGTGATGGTAACGCTATATGTATGAGGGTGCCCGACCTTCAATATGACAACCCCGTACCCTTCCCATATCAAGGAAAACCTCCTAGTACACCTATGCTGTTTCAAAGGTACTCTATGGGCTGATGCATTTTTAGGAGAATAGTGCATGAGGGTATCGGTGCCCAACTTTCTATGCCAACCCCTTCCCCTCTTCCCACACTAAGGTAAACCTGTTTCAAGAGGACGGGTTGTCGCCCTTGCAGCCAGCCATCTTTCTCTTCCTATCTTTACTCGTGTCCAGCGAGAGACAATGCCAACGCGGCGGGGGTGGGTCAAGGCGCAGTGGGATCTAACGAGACCCCCGGCCCGGAGCACTCAAGGTCAGTGTTTTGCTCAAGAGGCATAACGTAAAACCGTCTGGGCTTGAACTCGCATCATGCGATCTTGAGTCAAAAAACGCTCTACCGACTGAGCTATGCTAGTCAATGGTATACTGCCATATACCTATTAGACGCTCAATCTTCTTCTCCTACCTCTACGGGCTTTCCCCACAATCGAGGGTCGCTGGTGCGGATCCGTCTCCTCCATTCTTCTCTTGTAATTGTGCCACCTTCCTCCAGGTCCAGTGCCTTCATGTCATCATTGTAACATGCGCCTCCTGGGTCTGCCTCGTTTCCTCTCTTTCCCACGTTCATCCTCTGTACTCTTTCCCGACATAGTCCTCTTCTTTTCTTTCTCTGAGTGGCCAAACCATCTCATACGTGTCTCGCTCAATTTGGCTCCACTATTCCAATTGCTTCTCTTATTTCCTTGTTCGTAACCTTGTCCTTCCGTGTCAGGTCCATCGTGCATCTTAGCATTCTCATTTCAGCTACTTCCAGTTTGCCTTCCCTGTCATATTAGACAGCTACAATGTCAAGGGATTTAAAAAAATGTCGAAGAGCAACATTAATTAACATATATAGATATGCAATTTCAAGAACAAACAGCAAATATATGAGAACTATATGAATCACAGCTATACACTAAGCCAGTTCGAGGTTGTAGTGCGCATGCTCACCACTGAACAGTTCGGGGGAATAGACGAGATACCCTATAGCAATATCGTTAGCGGCTTATTTTGAGACAGTGTCACCACTATTTGAAAACTCAATTCATCCCATTTTTCGGATGGTAATATTGGTAAATATGGGAGGGGGGTCTGTGAAGTTTTTGTTTTGGCAGAGGATTTTGTAATTTTCAGCAGGGTAGTTTCGAAAGATCGTTCTGCACACTATCCGTTTCAACGTCGAACTGCTGTCGTTACCTCATGACCTTTGACACCATATCATCATCATCTCAATTAAATTGTAACTTCGAACTGGCGTATAGCTCATCAAAAAACCGTCCAGGTTTGATTCATGGACCTCATTCTGGAATTTTTTTTTTTTTTTTCCCTTGACGACTGTGACTTAGAGCCTGAACCCATGGAATGCATGATATAGTACAGTATCCGCAATGACTGAACACTCCCCTTAACAATCAGCCTTCTCTGCAGGGAGCTCAAGGTCTCTGTCCACAGATTGGGGGATTCTGTTAAAATGGGAGTTTTTCACTTGAGGCAGCACAGTATGCACTTCATTTTAGAAAGGTGTATATCGGTCTGTAATGATCTCAGATACAAACAAGCATTGCCCAAGGAAATTTCTGATATAATTTCTGAGGGCAACTTCCTTGGGAGTTAAGTTCCAGGACATCCCACAGATTGGGGACTGACCCCCCATGGAAAAGTTTGAGGGGGTAAATGCAAGAATTCTTGTAAGCTCCCCCCCCCTTTCCAAGGCTTCAAAACGTGCATCTGTTCATTTTTCAATGCATGCTTTTCGATCTGTTCGATGCACGTGTATGTGCTACCTATATAGGTGTGTAATATTTTCGGGAATGCTGGGGAACCCTTACCACCCTGTTGAACAGGCGTTGAATTTGTTCGCTTTGTACCAGCTTCATTCACTCATATGTGCAGGATGACGTATTCCCAATATGTGATTTGCCTCAAACAAACGCATGTGGGACCTCGTTTCGCTCGCTGGTCGGATGGAATGATGGGCAAAAGAAGTGTAGTGGGAGTGCTGGGGGGGGGGGGCGGACAAACATGAGGGGGGCGGGGGGAATATTGGAATATTGCAGCCGAAGCATTTAAATCGATATGATAATTGATTATCGGTATCTGTATCATTTCTCCTCGAATCTACGATTCACTTTTCTTACAGAATTTACGTGTGATTTGAGGAGCTGCGGGCTTGAGACCCATATTTTACTGCTAGCTGCGGGCTTGGGACCCATATTTTACTGCTGGGAACACTCGAGAAGTGTCGTTTACGGGCATCTGGGGGTTTAGAAAAACCTTTCGGACTTTCGGTTAGGGTTTTTGTATATGCCCCGCGCCAACCGATGTTTGCTTCGCTCAATTATCCTCAACACATTAGCCCCCCCCCCCCCGTATTTATCGACGTACCTTGGTGACCGTCTTCCTACATCAAATATGGGGGGGGGGGGGGAGGTTGGGCTGCTGGAGACATTGGTTGAGTTAGCATCACCGGGGTAGCATACATCAATGGAACAAGCAACTTGTAGTAAGGTTGCCAATTAATGTATCAGACTTTGCTTCTCTTTTTTTCATGTGCTCATTATTAGTTTTGTTGCTTATCTGATAAACGCTAAGGGGTACTTGAGTCTTTACGACTCATGAGCGGTAGAGCATGATATCCAATGGATAGTTGGGACTCCAAAATTCACTCAACATCTGGTAGGGTGACCTGGTATACCATGTTCTCCACCAAATTTTGGTGGCGACGTTTCCTCCCGTGTCTCTGCGGGAACGGCGTCCCCTGCCTATTCCTTCAGGAGACTGTAGCGTTTTGCGGTCTTCCACATATTGGCCCATTGTGCCTCTTCAGTGCCATTTGAACTTGACCTTTCAATGGTTGATGATGAGTTGATGACCCTCAGTTAATTAATACACACTGTGACTCAAGTTTGGTCCAAAATTCCATCGAAGCAACGAAGCAACGAACACTTTGTGCCAAAAAAGCAAGGAGTCTACAGACTGGATAGATAGATAGATAGAATAGTAGACTGCATCAAAGATAGCTCCCATCCTAGCTTGTTCGTTAAAAATGTGTGGGGGAAAACATTTAGGGGTACTGGTACCGTACCCCTTTCCTCCCTCTCCCTGGTTCCCCATCATGTGTGGCTGCGCCCTCAATTTCCAGTAAACGAAAAACAAGTTCCCAGTATATATCGTTTAAATGGCTGTCAGCCTTCACCCCCGTGTTGCTGAATCACAACGAACCTGGTCACGCATATTAAACGTTTCGCTTCTAAAAAACTCATGGCACATGTCAGGTGGGCCCTGGAGTTTGAATTCAGAGAGAAAAATGTTATCCCCAGGACACAGGCTACCGACCTATGTCCCTGTACATATGGAAAAACTTCGTTCTTGGGCAGAGGTGTACGTTGGTCATTTTCCCGGTTCAGGAAGTGTGATTTGGGATATGTCAATGTCCCCCCTGACAAGGGACGTCGAGAGCCGATCCGGGCCCCGTCACAAACTGTGAGTGCCGTCCCCCTTCACCAGGGCATCACAGTAGTTTCCGAGTCTTCAAATAGTCCCTGGATCCGGTACATGTGTCCCTTCCCCCCTGGGCGGCCACATATCTGAACAATGAGAATGCGGCGGCCGTGGCCTGTTACAAATCTCACGGTTTCATACCTAATAAATATTACAGGTGCATTACGAGCCTCCGTAGTAAAATTACCGAAAATTCACCCTGTGTTATCTCCTTTTTGCGTTCGAGTATGCAGCCCACGTTAACTTTTTTCGGATGTATTATTTTGTGGAATACACAATAGGCTAAGGTCAGCAGAAACAATCAAATGGAGAAAATCGATATTTACCAAGGTTCGAGACTGGCGTATATATCACGTGTTAGGTCCCGCTTCAATTGCCACGATGTACATTAACGCTAGGCCAATTTTCAGGAAATTCCGGGTGTGTATGTTAGTCAGGCTTTGCAGTTGTGCTCTTTATATCTACGGTAGCTTTTGTGAACCTACCTACCCCGAAATCGCCTAGCTTGCGATATAAGAGCATTCATGTCACTTTGATTTCCATCTAGAAAAAGTGAAGAGAATCAATGTGTCCTCGTGCTTCCGCCGCCCGTCATAATGAAGAGTCTTGTATTATTCGGCCTGGCCTAGTACAGTACTAAAGCCGCGAGCGCAGGCTAGCCTGACCTAAAATGAGGATCTGTTTGTACTTGTAGTTGTACGACACAATATTGGTCAGTCAGTGTTGGCCCGGCCGGCTCTGTATGTGGCGGCAGCTATTAACACAGGGCCGGTTGTATTCAAGTTGCTCACAGGTCCCAATTTACTCCCAATGTTCCCATGGGAGCATGACGTGTTTTGACATACGCACGGAATTCACGCAGGCGAGACAGCCCGGTACTTACGTGGACGGATTTGAATTCTCAGCAACTATGGTTGATCAATAACCTTTCGTTCTCTACCTTCAGATGCATTTAACTCGTACTTTTATATTTATCTGTTTAAAGGACACCTGCAGGAATGGTTTTATAATTGGGCTGTATATACCAAGCTGTATAACCTTAATGCGTTCAGTCCGAACCGGGAGTCATACGACTTCCCGTTACGGGTTATTAAGTCATTCAAATGAAGTTTTGTCAGTGTGATCTGTGAATTGCGCAAGATGGAAAGGCATCCCCCCCCCATCATGCAATTAAAAACGATGTCATCCTTGCACAACCCTGCAAACATGCTTTGTATTCTATTGGAATTCAAACATTAATTTACTTCGAAAAGCATTTATTCTATGGGAGAGGATTACTGTAGTGTGTTGGTTGGTGTTGATGGTTTCTTTGGTGAGAGAAAGACAACAGAACTTTTGTTGAATGTTGACTTATCCAACAAATGGAACAATGAAATACATAACATAATTTCCTGTGTTGTCCATGTGTGAGGGGCGGTCATGCCTTTTGCACAATTGGGATTCCCCCATTTCTCTGCAAACTTTGGCCCGGAGGCCAATAACTCCACACTCCACATAGGAACATCGTATTGAAATGTGGGATTTGGACCTACAGATACAGTTTCCATTCTCCACGATATAACCTCTATTGTATTAAGCCTGCAGTTGTCCTTCAACTAGCTACTCAACGATCCTCTCCCGGCTTCGATCGCTGGAAGAGCTAGGTGAAGGCCGTTATCAGCTTCTCTATGACTGATACATACGCTGGCTGGCACTGATCATGCCGGTAAGAGAAATAGTTCACCACGTAATCTGAGAAGTGTACTTTTCGTGGCAGTCACAAATGATCGCACATGTACCTTTTCGCAAATAGCACGGGCAGTGCACGTGGGGATAGTTTGGTGCATGCTGGATATCTCAGGGGGAAGTTTTGTGTTAGTATGTATTGGAAAAACCTGTAAATTCTAATTGTCTTTCCCATTCTTAGTGCATATTCGCTCAAAATTTAGTATTGGGTCAGAATAAATTAAAGAGGATGGCTATCTGTAGAGTCCAGCGAACAAGCGACGGCGAATTTTGCATGACGTCACGATAAAATATCGTAATTGCAGCACAACTCGTATATCGAATCACATACTTTCATATTAATGCGCCAATGCACTGCAATGCACACAGTATAGTAGAATACCCAAAAAAATCCTAGCCCAAGGCAAGAATGGCGTCAGATTCTAAGAAGGAAAAGCCCCTTAATTGAAGACAATCCATCTTTAATTAATAATTTTTATCGTGATGAATCTGACTAAAATGTGCTTATTATTACCAGAAAATTCAAGTTTATCCGCTGAAATTCCTATTTGGCCTTCATAGATTGCCTACTTTGCCCCCAGAGCTAAACCACAATGCATTGCGAGAGACTTTTTGCGAAAGGGTCCATTGCCTGTTCTACTGTTTTGCTAAGCAGATCTCTGAATTCGAACTTTGCATCGGGCCGCCATGCCCCGCACCTAGCCCGACAATTCCGAGAACCAATCGTGCGCAGTGACAGCCTGGCACGGCCACGCATGGAAGCCGGCTCCAAAACGCCAAAATAGTCAAAACATAGCTGATCTATCTGGACATTTGAATCTGCTATCTGCTAACATGCTGGCCAATCCAAACTAATTAGACTACAAGAGATTGCTAAGTTAGGACAAATTAGGTTGCAAACAAGTATTTGGCGCGCTCTGTATATTTTTTTGAGTTAGCAATACCATTGCCCTTTAACAACGTATATATAATGAGGCCCGCTACGTATATTCCTATTCATCCTGTAGCGACCGTCCGTATTGGGGGCACCATTATAATGAGTTCAAACCAAACAGTATGCGTCTGTGTTTGCAGAATAACAACCGACTTGACTCTCGATTTGCCTCTTTACATTTAGATTGTACTTGGGGGTGTCGATCTAATCATTTATATTCGGAATTTGGTCAGACACTGAAATGTCAATGGGGTGTAGTTTTGAAGAATCCAAACACATGTTTGGTCTTGCATCGTCCATTGTCGAATATGCTCGTTTTACCTCTTTTCATTTTAAGGGCGATCAGTGCATGTCTGACCAGAATATTATTTCATCAATTTGTGCTCTTTAAATGGAAGAATGTAAACCGTTCTGGCCGCCCATATATGTCAGGACCACCGATCAAAAAAAATCAAGTATGGAGTTTCTGCGCACGATGATTCAGGCTGCATGCGCAGTTTTGAATACAATATTTAATTGAGGTGGAGAGGGGTAATTGTAATGTGATATCTAAACTGAGCGTCCCCAAGTGTTAGCGCGCAGTCCAAAAGAAAATTGAACAAGAACCAAAGGGTTCAGTGATCCTTGCCCGCCATGTGCAACCGGAAGGATTTTTCGTTTATGCCTTTTCAATGGCAGATGATCGTCCACCTGATTCAGAAATAGATATATTCCTCTCTACTCCAAATGACAAGTCTCATGCCAATATGGGCTCTGCATAATTTCGTTGCGCAGTTATCATGCTTACAGACTTTTCAGACTCTGACCTCTGTTGACCTCAAGTGACCTTTGACCTGACCCCAAAACAATGGAAATATGCTACTCCACATGACACCCTTTCCTGGCCGATTATTAGCTCCCTATATCATCTTGTGCACAGTTATCAAGCGCACATGGTGCTTATACCTGACCACTGTTGACCCTAAGTGACCTCAGACAGGTCTCCCAACAATTGGGATCATCTACTCCACATAAAAACCCTTCATGTCAAGTATGAGCTCTCTACACATCTTTCGTTGCACAGTTATCGTGCTCACGAGCTTTTTCAGATTTTGACTTCATATGACCTCGGACCTGACCCCCATACATATGGTCTTACTCGTCATAGCCGTAATCTACATGGTTGTAATTTGAACCTAATGAATGATTGCGTTTTCTAGATATCATGCTCACAAGGAGCGTCACATACACACGCACACACACATACATTCTTCCTCACTCTTATGATTCCTTGCGTTTTCTAGATATCGTGCTCACGAGAAGCTTCACATATCACCCCTGCGCTTACATGCACTCAGCAGGACTGCATATAGATTCCTTCTGCCACCAGCGAAGGAATAAAAAAGAAGGCTCGATCAAATCACAACAATTGCCTTTCCCTATCGCAACAGCGCATTCAACTATTGTCTATACTATAACTTAGAAAACTAACAATTTCCATACATTCCTTAGACATTCTTTTTTGCCGGGTTAATCGCGCCTGTCACGGTGATTGAAGTTACAATTCCTTAAATACTTTCACATGTGTGGATTGTGGCATCCCCCGTTAATTTCGCCCCACAGTCGAACCGAACTCGAGCGAATGAATATTGGGTCTTCAGTCGCCGAACAATAGCTAGAGTGTAAGTTCCTGAAAATTCGCATCAATATAATCTTATCACCGCGATGCACGACGGGTTAGGTTTGGGGCAAGCTGAATACTATAGTCTGCTTTTGGAGAGAATGATAACACCCGGAGGCAAAGTGTCCCTCTCCGGAATGGCCTTGTGGTCATAGAGAGCAACATCAAAACCATGTCATTACATGGTTCTGCCGTTTACAGTCCATTCGGCCTGAGCGGCGGGACAGTTTTTTACGATTTTCTCTTTCTCTCGACGGGAGTAATTTGACTTTTATTCGGTCTGATCAACCTACCGGGAACCCAATTTTCACGACACATCAGACTGTCAGACGATACATTCTCATCTATTATTTTCCGTAAAACTGGTCTGTGTGGCAATGTATAGACAGGAATAGAACTTTTCAAAACGACAATTCTAAGGTGAATTCTTCGGGAAAATAACCATCAACATTTTGGACGGTTCACTTGAGCATTTTGGCTTGGAACTATTACTGAGCCATGCAGCAGCTTCGCTAATCATACCTCGCCTTTGGGATAGGGGTTTATGGTTTTCTGCCTTCGCCGTAACTGCCGCGTTTGCCGCGGTCGTCGTCAACGTTTATCCGATTGAGCAGAAACTTGACACACACTTCCGGCAGGTAAATCATGGACGAGTTCTTCAGTTCGAAATGGGCTTGGTGCAAATAAAATCGTCTGATTACACTAAACTTGGTGTGTGGACTTCGATGGTTTCCGAGAAACATGCGATAATTTTCAAGGTTACTGTAGTCCGTTTCGTCCTTTTGATATATAAATCTTTAGTAAACATCATCGCCTTCTATTGTTTGAATGTGGGGATATCCATTTTGGTGGTTTAGCCGCCAGGCAAATGTCTTATCAGAGTTATTTTACGAGCAGGGGACATAACTGATCCGGCCTGTCCAGCTTTCCCCTAATTTCAAGCTAGGCCAAATTGTAAGGTTTAAAGTGACAATATCGTCTAGTCCCAAATACCTGTTTGAAGCGACGTATCGTTTTGCACTACGTTAACGACGAATATCCTGCTCCGTGCAATCTATTCAATCACGGTATATAGTCCCTATGATTGTCAACCACCCTTGAACAGCCATATGTGGGTACCCTTTTTTCTTGACGTTCAGTTTGCATTTTTCACCAGTTTAGATTATACTTTGAGTGTTATCCGATAAATCTACTGGCGAGAATTTTGTTAAAGCGTTCAATGTGGAAATGGTAGTTTTTCAGTTGGTGAAGAATCACATAACATGTCCTTGCCCTGCCAGAGTCACATTCCCGAGTGTTCCAACTATTTCCATTGCAATCAGTATGGATAGTTTTTGAGGGCGGCCACCGATTTGAAAAGTTGTAGTGTTTATAATACCATAGTGCTGTATGTGCCCCTACATTTTGTATCTATGCAAAATACATGTGGGAAGATATGATGTAAAAATCGTAGGCCTACAGCTGTACAATACAAACTATGGGAAACTGTTCTGTGATGCATGCACTCCACACGGACAATAGCTCGAGTGTCCAACGATTTTTTCTCATATTTCAAACTCGGGGTTGTTTTTTTTCCGAGGTGGGGAGGGGCTGAATCACCACTAGCTACCCTCGTGAATCCGCGCGGTTTGTAACACTCTGAAGGTGGAATTCCATAAGTACCGGAAGAATGCGGAGGCCGTAAAATGCTAGTAGCGCAATATGAAATTTGATTCGATGCGTTGATATGGAAGCGAAAAAGCCCAAATGAACCGTATGACGATGAGGAAACATCAATAGAATGCATGTGTCGGTACAACGAGGAAGAATAACCACACCATAGAATCCATTTGCATGGATGCGGCATTGGTATCAGGTGTGACTTTTGCTACTACTCAGTGCGCGTTCCATATGTTCGGATTATTGATGCTACCATGGCATGCACCTGTTTTCAACGCTGCAGATCAGATACAGCCGATAACAACAATTCCACCGTCCATAGCCATCCCACCTGAGTTTGGATCTAAGCTAAGCGATGTACCTGTGATGGGATGCGGTATATTGGAAATCGCATGTTCCATCCAGCCTTTATTCCATGTCTTCTCTTCCAGCCACGAAGATACCCATACTGCAGTAATATATTGTATTGACAGATATAAAAATTGATTTTTTTCTTCTCTTTGTTGAAACGCAGCATTTAGGTCGGAATTCGTAATTTCGTAGAATAGGTTCATGTTGCGAAACAAATACATTTGCTATACAGCCGGCCGCCAGATTTTTTTTTTTATCGCGGACTGATCACCATTTTCTCAAGAAATAATAATAATAATAATAATAATATAATAATAATAATAATAATAATAATAATAATAATACTAATAATAATAATAATTGAATATGTTTCATGTTGCGAAACAAATACATTGGCAATAATACGCCGCCGGCCAGCTTTTTTGTTTTTATGATATTTCGCGGACTGATCACATTTCTCAAGAAAAATAATAATAATAATAATAATAATAATAATAATAATAATAATAATAATAATAATAATAATAATAATAATAATATAATAATAATAATAATAATAATATAATAATAATAATTGAGTGCTGTAATTTTGACTGAAGTTTTTCATGTAGATGAGGTATCGAACGATGGCCGTCATTTTCAAATATCATTGATGCCTATTCTCTCGGATCTTTCAAAGCTGATGAAACTTCAATAAACATTTTTTTCTTAGGAAAAGATGGACTGACGACTGACGCGGAATTGCGGAAGGACTATATAAAATGCAGCAGCATATGCCAATGGACGATATCCAGCTGTATGAGGAAGATATTTTTATAGTGCTCATTCCGCGCCAGTGGTGCTCACCAATCCGGCATTGGTACCCGCGGTTATAATTTAGAGTTCGTTCCTTTATATTTGGACAGATGGGAGAATATTCCAACACTTTCTCTGTATCTACGCTCACGTAAATTTGACATTAATGGAGTCATGTCGCATCCCGCCGTGGACAGCTTTGAATCGCAACCAGGGCTCCCGGAAACTGTATTTTATGTCCCCATCTGACGAAAACGATCATGTGACCCGGGGGATCCGACCCGCTCCAACACTACATAATATAACACTGTATTGGAGCCCTGGACTGCATTTATTTGACAGTAGTGATGGTATAACGTAATGTATGATGGGTGCCCGACCTCAATGCAACCCCATACCCTTCCCATATCAAGGTAAACCCCGAGGGCACCTATGAGTTCAAAGGGACTATGGGCTGATGCCTTTGTAGGAAATGTGCATGAGGGTCCGGTGCCCAACTTCTATGCCAACCCATTCACCTCTTCCCACAATAGGTAAACCTGTTTCAGAGGAAGGGTTGGTCGCCCATGCAGCCGCCATCTTTTTTTCCTCTTTACCCTGTTCCAGAGAGGAGACAAGGCAATGCGGCGGGGGGGTGGGTCAAGGCGCAGTGGGTTCCTAACGAGATCCACGGACCGAGCACTCAAGGTCAAGTGTTTTGCTCAAGACGCATAACGTAAAAAATACGGTTGGGCTTTGAACTCGACAATCATGCGATCTGCGTCCAAAAGCTTCTACCGACTGAGCTATGCTAGTCAATGGTATAACTGCCATAGACCAATTAGGCAGCTACATGTCAAGGGATATTGAAAATGTCAAAGAGCAACATTAATGGCCATATATAGATTACCATTATTTATGTTGATTCTTGTAAAAAATCCGGAATTCTGCATGACTGTGACTTGGAGTACTGGAAACTTGGAATGTATGATGTAGTGCAGTATGTCTGCGACACATAATCCCCATTACCAATGCAACCTTCTCTGCTCTGCACTGCTTGGAGCTCAAGTTAGGTCACTGTCACATAGATGGGGATTCTGTTAAGTGGGAGCATTTGACATGAGGCAGAGAGTCTGCACTTTCATTTAAAAGTGTATATATTATATATATATATTATATATAGCATATATTTAAGAGTTATATTATATATATATAATATAATATATATATATATATATATATATATATATATATAGATATAATATATATATCTTAATTATATCCCTGTTTGGCCTGTATGATCTCAGATACAAACAAGCTTGCCCAATGACTTTTTCTGATTCAGTTTATGGCGAGCAACTTTCAAGGGAGAAAACATGATTTGATTTGAATTCCACATATAATCGCTTGCGCAAGACCTCTCAATGACACTTCGACCTCAAATTCCCGGACAAAATCCGACATTAATGATGAGCCACTGACCGACCAACGGAACATCTATGGTCAATCTAGCCAACTTTGTAGCAGAAGTGCGTTCCAATTTTTGGCAACTTTTTCCATATTGCTCATAATAACGCCCCTCTAAAATTCTTGACCTGAATTCCATATGCCCCCAAAGGTATAACCGCTAGTCACCGATGACACTAACTGATCGAGCATTATGAAAAATACAACTTTTTTTTAAGAGGAGTACATTTTCGGATTTCGGGTTTTTCTTTCGCACAATGGCCCTAGGCTCCTTTAATTGTCATTGACCTTTTGGTTGTCAAAGGTCACCCAGCAGTCAATGCAGCCGTCTCTAAATGATGTCCACTTTGATCAATATCCATAAAAGCATGAGTATTTGAGGGCTAAAAGCATTCACTTTGCATATCGTTCTTTCTAGAATTTCAACAGATTTGCCCTACCACCTTTAATTCCTGAACGACGAATAGGTAACCACTATCAATGATACACTGGTCGGGTATGTGGTCATCGGACGCTAATCTGCAGAAGAGTACTGTTTTGCAGTTTTTCACATATGGCCCCTTTGCTCTTCAGAGTCAGAGCCATTTGACCTTGCTCTTTCAGTGGTCAACGATGATTTACCAGATGATAGATAATAGATAGATAGATAGATAGATAGATAGATAGATAGATAATAGAGAATAGGAAACATTGTGGTATGGAGCCTTCCCAGAGGTTTGGTGGTAACGTCCCCGGACCTCACTCCCCTGGTCCCCCACTTCTGTGTGGCTGCGCCTTTGATTTCCAGTAATCGAAAAACTTTCCTCCCCGTACATTTCGCTCAAATGGCTGTCACCTTGTTGCTGGAGCCCAACGAATCCTGATCACGCATATGAACGGTTTCGCTCCGGAGAAAACTCATGGACACATGTCAGGTGGGCCCTGGAATTTTGACTTCAGACCGCAAAAAGTTATCCCCATGACCAGGCTACCAACCTATGGCCCTGTACATAGGGACACGCTTCGTTCTTGGGTAGAGGTGTACGTTGGTCATTTTCCCGTTCAAGGAAGTGTGATTTGGGTATAGTCAATGCCCTCCTCTCCTTCCCTGACGAGGGACTTCGAGAGTCCGATCCGGGACTTCGTCACGAAAACTGTGAGTGCCACCCCCCTTCACGCAGTGGGCATCACAGTAGTTTCCGAGTCTAAATGGCCTGGATCCGGTACATGTGTCCCTTCCCCCCTGGGCGGCCACATATCTGAATATTGAGACGCGGCGGCCGTGTCCTGTTAATCAGATCTCACGGTCATACCTGGATAAATATTACGGTGCAATTCTGGGCTTCCGTAGTAAAATTACGAAATTCACGCTGTGTTATCTCCCCTTTTGTGTTCGGTATCAGCCACTTTTACTTCTGTACTTCGAATGTTTATTTGTGGAATACACAATATGCTAAGGTCCAGCAGAAACAATTAAACATGGATACAACGATATTTACCAAGATTCATTCAGACCGACGTATATCTCACGTCACGTGTTAGGTCCCCGCTCAATTGTGCCACGATTTAACATTACCGCTAGCGCCAATTTTCAGGACAATTCCGGGTGTGTATGTAGTCAGGGCTCTGCAGTTGGGGCTCTTCCTATCTACGGGTAGCTTTTTGGTGAACGCTTACCCGAAAATCGCATGAAGTCTGCGATATAAGAGAGCCTCTTATGGTCGCTTTGGTTTCCTAGCTCGAAAAAGTGAAGAGAATCAATGTTGTCCTCCGTGCTTTGGCCGCCCGTCATGATGAGAGGTTATGTATTATTTTGGCTGACCCTAGAAATGGAGGATCGTTGTACTTGTAGCGACAACAATATTGGTTCAACCCGGCTCAGTCCTGTATGTTGGGCATGCAGCGCCGGTTGTATCAAGTGCTCACAGATCCCAATGTTCCCATGACTTGTTAGACTATACTCACGGATTTCCGCAAGCGAAGACCGAACCGGTACATAACGTGAAATGATTTGAATTATCGCAACTATGGTTGATCACATGAGATTCGTTCTCTAACTTTAGATTACCTTAACTCTCACTTTGCCAATTTACAGTTTTGAAAGGACAACTGTCACGATTGTTTTATAATGGGGCTGATATATAATAGCTGTATGAAAACTGAATGCGTCAGTCCAAACGGGAAGTTTACGACTTTCCGTTACGGACTCACAGTCCTTTGAAATGAAGTTTGTGATTGTAAACATGTGTATTGAGCATTATGGAAAGGCATCCCATCATGCAATAAGAAACGATGTCGTCGCTTAGCAAACCCTGCAAACATCTTTGTATTCTATTTGAATTCAAACATTAATATATTTACTTTTTTTTTACGAAAAGGCTTTGTTCCTAGTAGAGAGGATTGCTGTAGTGGGTTGGTTTAGGGTGTTGATGTTGTACTTTGGGAGAGAAAGAAAACAGAATCTTTGTTAATGTTGCTTTCCAACGAAATGAACAATGACTACATAACATAATTCCTGTGTTGTCCATTGGTTGTGGGTTGAACTCATGTCATTGCGCAATTGGGATTTTTCCCCAATTTCTCATTTTCTCTGCTTAATTGGCCCAAACTTTGGGAGGCTAATAACTCCACATCGGAACATCGTATGGAAATGGGATTTGGACCCACAGATATCAGTTTTCCATTCTCCCGATATAACCTCTATTGGATTCAAGCTTGCAGTTGTCTTTTAACTAGCTACTCAACGATTCTCTCCGGCTTCGATCGCTGAAGAGCTCGGTGAAGCCGTTTATCACTTCTCTATTACTTATACACTACGCTTGGCTGGCACTGATCATGACGGTAAAGAAAATTCACCACGTAAACTGAGAAGTGTAGCTTTTTTCGTGGCAGTCACAAATGATCGCCATTGACCTTTTCGCAAATGCACATTGCATTTGCACTGTGGATATCTGATGCTGCTGGAGACTTCAGAGCAGTTTTGTGTTAGTATGTATTGGAAAAACCTGTAATTGTAATTGTTCTTTCCCATTCTTCGTGCATATTCTCTCAAAATGTATTATGTTGTTCTAATAATTAAGATGGATTGTCGTCTGCTAGCGTCCATCGAACAAGCGACGGCGAATTTTGCATGCGTCACTGACAAAATATCGAATACAGCGCAACTCGTATATCGGAATTCACTACTTTCAATATTATTGCGCCATGCACTGCCTGCACACAGTATAGTAGAAAAGCCCAAATAAAGCCTAGCCAAGGCTAGAAATGCGTCAGATTCTAAGAAGGGAAAGCCCCCTTAATTGACGACAACCATCCTTTATTAATACATCTTTATCATGACGAATCTGACTAAAATGTGTTCATTTATTAATTAACGCAGAAAATTCCAAGAATTCAAGTTTATTATCCCATCGCTGACATTCCTATTTGGCCTTTCATTAATTGCTCTTTGCCCCCGGGGGGGGGGGCAGAGCTAAAACAATGCTTGCGAGAGACTTTTGCGACAGGTCCATTGCCTGTTCTACTGTTTTGCTAAGCAGATCTCTGAATTCGAACTTTGCATCGGGCCGCCATGCCCCGCACCTAGCCCGACATTTCCGAGAACCAATCGTGCGCAGTGACAGCCTGACGGGTCCACGCATCGAAGCCGGCTCCAAACCGCAAAAAATAGTCAAAACATAGCTGATCGTCTGGACATTTGAAATCTGCTATCTGACAGCTGGCAATCCAACTAATTAGATTACAGGGATTGCTAAGTAGGACAAATTAGGTTGCAACAGTTTTTTGTCGCGCTCTGTATATTTTTTTTTAGAGTTAGCAATAGGCTACATGCCATCAATAACTAGACACCGCCTGCGTTATACCGCCAACTTTTATAATCCCCACTTTGCCATAACCTTTTTCTATTTTTGTTGCCCGTTACTCCTAAATACAAGCACATTTATTCAAGACACAACCGTTAACCACATGACCACCCGACAGAGGTCTAGAAACTTGAGGTCAATGGTCACACACATGCAGGTCAAACATTATATCACAATGGTGAACCGTCCAGCCTTCACAGATATTCAATTCTCTCCGGTTACGGCCAGAAAACAGTTTTTGACTCCCTAATGACCTTGAATGAGCCCCCTTTTGACATGGCAGTTTTTTTTCTGAAAATTGAAACTCTCCATGTGATACATTGTCCACTCCTAATAGCATTTTTGCATGCTGTAACACGCCCGTTGCAGCTATTGCCTAAAAAGTACTATAATCAGTTTTTACCCCTAAGTTACCCTTAATGACCTTCAAAGCAAAACTATCGCAAATTTGACCTCGATGACCTGAAAATAAATGCGGCCATGCTTTTTCGGGACCAACTGTACCCCTAATAACAAGTTTCGCGCGTCCAAAATCCGACATGTTGCAAAAAATTACACAAATTTGACCTCGGATTACCTTGAAAATGCCACATGTTTTTTTCGGGCCATTTCACCCCTGCGTACCACTTTCGTGTAGAAATCGGACAAACTTGAAACTTCTGTGTAAATCACACACCAAAGCAGAGGGCCGCAGACTTACGGTAATACCCGTTTTCGAAAGAATCGGAGATCTCTATGGGATCACCCGTGTAACCAAGTTTCAGCTAAATGAGTGAAGGCGTTGAGGTTATCGCCTAAACGCGAAAATCTTCCGGCGGGCGGCCGGCGGACACGGCCGTCGGCGGCGGCGGACACGACGAAGGCAAAAACCATAATCTCCCCGAGTGGGGATATAATGACGATTAATGACTAGACATGTGTGGCGGTAACCGTCGACGTTTATATCCCCCGCAGAATGGCCTTTGTTGATCTGTTTGAAGAAAGAGCACGTTTTTTTGAAGTTTATGTCCCATTTGACCTCTGGTGACTTTGAAGTGCCCTACCTTTTCAGGACCAACTGTAATTCACATTCTCCAAGTTTCGTTCAAATTGACAAAGTTAAAATCCGAATAACCGCAATCGACACCCACTTTTGCCCCACCAAGATCCATGTAAATCGGACCAAACTCGTTTTCGTTCAACTGCAAAAAATAGAGGGAAGCCAAACATGCAGGTACCCCCACTTCTCGAACTCCATCAGAGATTTTGCTAGGACGGACATGTGTACCAAGTCGTTAAGACGATTGGATTAAAGCGTTTATAAAGAGTTATTGCGCTAACGCTAAAGTTTCCGGAGGCGGCGGCGGCGGCGGAGACGGCGGCTACACCCCAAAACCATAATATCCCGAACACTTAAACAGTGTTGCGGGGGAATAATTGCGGCCCGCTACGTTTGATTCCTATTCATCCTGTAGCGACCGTCCGTATGGGGACCCCAATAATTGAGTCAAAACAAACAGTTCTGCGTCTTTGTTGCAGAATACACCGAGCTTCGAGTTGACTCTCGATTTGCCCTGTTACATTTAGATCGTACGTGGGGGGTGTCGATCTGATCATAAATCCCCACTTCGGGATGATTATGGTTTGGATTCGCCGTCTCAGCGGTCCCGCGTCCGCGTCCGCGTCGCGTCCGCCGCGTTTCTTTTTAGCGCAATACCCTACCTAACATTTGTCCGTTTGAACCGAAACCTTGGCACACATTCCCGCCTTAGTGGAATCTCGGATGAGTTCGAATGTGGGCGTACGCCCCCCCCCCACATGGAACGGGGTCCGCTAATTTGCATTAATTCCCGATTGGAAGATTTTTCCGTTAGCAGCAATAACTCTCCAACATTTGTCCGTTTGAGCCGAAACTTGGCGCCCCACAGTCCGCCATAGTGAAATCTCAGATGAGGTCGAAAGTGGATGTAGACCTACTGGCAGGGGTCAAGCATAATTTTCCATAATTTGCGCAATTTTCAAAAGTGGGTTGGATTATTGCCACGACTTGTAGGTGGGGACAATGTTGGGTCCCGAAAAAAGTGTGGAAGGTCATTTCAAGGTCACAGGCGGTCAAATTCGACGAGTTACAAAAAGTTTGCCGATCACGATCCGATTTCAATGAAACTTAGTAGGTATGGACAATGTTTGGTCCCGAAAAAAGTGGGGAGGGACATTTCGGGAGTCGTTAGAGGTCGAGCTCACGCTTAATTCAGGCATAATTTGGCATTTTTCGAAAGCTGTTGATTACACGAAACTGGTAGGTGGGGATATAATGGGCCTGAAAGAAGTGTAGGTCATTTGAAGGTCACCAGAGGTCAAATTAGGTTATTATCGAAAGTCTGTCGGATTTCAACGAATCTTGGGAGGTGTGGAGATGTCGGGTCCCGAAAAAAAGCTGGAGGGACCTTTCGGGTCATCAGAGGTCAAAAGTCCACGCTAATTTACCCGATTGTGCATTTTTCGAAAGTTGTCTGTTTCCACGAAACTGGGTAGGTGACGACGATATTGGTCCCGAAAGAAGTGAAGGTGATTTCAAGGTCACCAGCAGGTTAAAAATTACGGGATTATCATCAGTTGTCATATTTCAACGAAACTGGTAGGGTGACATGTGAAGCGTGAGACTAACCATCGCGGTGAAATTGCAACTATATAAAAAGCTGTCATTATCGTTATTATTCAATAATGCCATCCACATGGTAACTCATACAACAATGATCACGAGGTGGGGGGGATATACATGTTGGCGTTGTACCCGCCAGCTATGTCTAGTTTAAATTCCGGCGTACCGGAAGTATCTGGTCAGACACCGAAAGGTCAAATGGGTGTTAGTTGGGAAAAGAATCCAAACACATGTTTTGTTCTTGCGTGTCGTCCATTGTCGAAGAATTCTCGTTTAACTTTTTATTTATTGTAGGAGCGGCGGATCAGTGCTGTCTGACCACGATTCTTATTTATCAACTTTGTGCTCTTAAAATGGAAGAGATAAGAATGTAAACCGTTCTGGCCGCCCATATGTCAGGACCACCGATCAAAAAACATCAAGTATGAGTTTATGCGCACGATGATTCAGGTGCATGAGCAGTTTTGGATACAATATTTAATTAAGGTGAAGGGGGGGGGGGGTGGTATGGGTAATTGTATGTGACCTATCTAAGATGAGAGTCCCCAAAGTTTTAGCGCGCAGTACACAAGACCAATGGACACGGACCAAAGGGCTCAGGGATCCTTGCCCCAGCAATTTGTTGCAACTGGAAAGGATTTTTTTTCTTGATGCCTTTACAATTGTCGATGATCGTCCACCTGATTCAGAAAGATCTACTCCAAATGACAAGTCTTCATGCCAATTATGGGCTCGCATTATTCGTTGCCCACGTTATCATGCTCACATGCTTTTCAGAATTTGACCTCCCTTAACCTCAGAGGACCTTTGACCGGACCCCAAAAACAATGGAAATATGCTAGTCCACATGACACCCCTTTCTGCCGAGATTTAGCTCCCTCTATATCTTGTTGCCACATTATCATGCGCACATGGTGCTTAGACCTTGACCTCTGTTGACCCGAAGTGACTCAGCAGGTCTCCCAAAAATTGGGATCATCGCTCCACATAGAAACCCTCATGTCAAGTATGAGCTTCTACATCCGTTTCGTTGCACAGTTTATCGTGCTCCAGAGCTTTTTCAAGAGTTTGACCTATATGAACCTCGGAACGCCCATACAATAGGGTTCTTACTCGTTCATAACTGTAAATTCTACATGATTGTAATTTGAACCTAATGAATGCTTGCTTTTTCTAGATATCGTGCTCACAGGCGCTCAATTACCCACCCCTGCGCACCCACATGCGCAGGGGCGCAAAAGGACAGGCCCGATCAAATCACAAGAATTGCCTTCATCGACGCAACAGCGTCCTATTTAACTAGGATTGTCAATACTCTAACTTTTAGGAAACAACAATTTCCATACACCTTCATAGGCATTTCTTTTTGCCGGGCTAAGTCGCGCTGTCAAATACTTCGACATTGTGTGGCTTGTGGATCCCCAGTTCATGTGTGCCCTACAGTCGATGCGAATGAATATTGGGTTTTCAGTCCCGATCAATAGACGTGTAAGTTCCTGAAAAATTCGCATCATAAATCTTATCACCGCGATGCAGACGGGCTTAGGGATGGAGCAAGCTGGGATAATAGAAGTCTGCTTTTGGGAGAGAATGAAAACACCGGAAACCAAAGCGACTTCCCTCTCCGGATATGCCTGCGTGGTCATATGACGAGCAATTGTGTAACAGCAAAACCATTTATTACCCTGGATTTGCCGTTTACAGTCCACTCGGCCTGAGCGGCGGGACAGTTTTTACGACTTTCTCGGATAGGGAAATTTGACCTTCACCGGTCGATCAACATACGGGAACCCAGTTTTCACGCCACATCAGAGATACATTCTCTCTATTATTTTCCGTAAAACTGGTCTGTGTGGCAATGTATAGACAGGAATAGAACTTTCAACGGACAATTCTAGGTGAATTCTTCGGGAGAACATAACCATTCAACATTTGGACGTCACTTTGAAGCATTTTGGCCCTTGGAACTACTTAGGAGCCAGAAGCTTCGAATCATACCTCACTTTGGGGATATTATGGTTCTGCCTTCGCCGTACGTAACTGTCGCGTTTGCCGCGTCTTAAAAGCTTTCGATTGATCTGAAACTTGACCACCCACTTCCGGCAGTAAATCTGGATGAGTTCGAAAGTGGGGCTTTGTGCAAAATAAATTCGTCTGATATACACGAAAATTGGTTGGGGTGGACTTAGATGTTCCGAAAAACATGGCGATTATTTCAAGGTACTGGAGGGTCAGGTTTCGTCCTTTGATATATAAATCATAGTAAACAATCATCGCCTTCCATTGTTTAAATGTGGGGATATCATTTGGTGGTTACCCGCCAGGCAATGTCTAGTTCAGAGTTGATTTTACGAGCATGCAGAATAACTTGATTCGGCCGGTCAGCTTTCCATCATTTCAAGCTAGGCAGATGTAATGTTTAAAGTGACAATATCGTCTAGTCACTGTTGAGGAGCGACGGCAGCGTTTGCCACTACGTAACGACGAAGATCTTCCCGTGAATTATTCAGATATACGGTTCGAAGTCACTATGATATGTCAACACATGTGAACACAATATGTGGTTACCTTTTTTCATGACGTTCAGTTTGCATGGCACAGTTAGATTATACTTGAGTGTGATCAGTTAAATCTACGGGGCGAGAAGTCTGGTGAAAGTTCTATGTGAAATGGTAGTTACTCGTGATGAGAATAAATAACATGTTCCTTGCCCTGACGGCAGAGTTCACATTCCCGAGTGTTCCAACTATTTCAATAGCAATCAGTATTTGAATAGTTTTAGAGGGCGCACCGAATTCCAGAATGCCCCAAAAGGTTTAAACCGTAAGTCAACGATGACCACTGAGCGAGCATTATGAAAATAAAAACTGTCTGTTAAGAGGACGATACTTTCGTTTTCACCCAATGGCCATTAGGCTCGTTCAATGTCATTGACCTTGTAGTTTCAAGGTCACCCCGCAGTCAATGCAGCCGTCTAGAATATTGATGTCCAACTTTGATCAATATCCATAAAAGCCATGAGTATTTGAGGGCTTAAAAGCATGAACTTTGCATATCGTTCTAGAATTTCACCGATTTGCCTACAACCCCCCCCTTCAATGACCTTCACTTTAATTCCTGCACGGACGAACGAATTATAGGTACCAATAGTCAATGATTACAATGGTGGGTATTGTGGCAATCGGACCTAATCTGCAGAAGAAGTACTGTTTGCAGTTTTCACATATTGGCTCATTGTTGACTTTCAGTGCGATTTGACCTTGACCCTTGCAGTGGGTCACGAGAGAGTTTACAGAATGGTAGATAGATAGATAGATTAGATAGAGAGATAGATAGATAGATCGATAGATAGATAGATAGATAGATAATTAGATAGCTAGCTAGAATTAGAAGATTAGATAGATAGATAGATAGATAGATAGATAGAGAGATAGGATAGATAGATAGGATAGTAGATAGATAGATAGATAGATAGATAGATAGATAGATAGATAGATAGAAAGTAGATAGATAGATAAACTATTGTGTCTGAGCTTCCCATAGGTGGTGGTAACGTCCCCGACCTCCCTCCCCCCTGGCCCCCATTCTGTGTGGCTGCGCCTTTGGAATTTCCAGTAATCGAAAACATTTCCCATTCCCAGTGCATTTCGCTCAATGACTGTCACCTTTTGCTGGAACACAACGAATCCTGATCACCTATGAAACGGTTTTCTGGAAACGGTTTTCGCTTTCGGCGAAACTCATGGACACATGTCAGGTGGGCCCCTGAGTTTGAATTCAGAAATGAAAAAAAGTTATCCCAAGACACAGGCTACCAACCTATGCCCTGTACATTGGAAAAAAACTTCTTCTTGGGTATATGTGTACGTTGGGTGTCATTTCCCCGGTTCAGAGTGTGATTTTGGGGTATAGTCAATGTCTCCTCCCTGACGAGGGACGTCGGAGCCGATCCGGGCCTCGTCACAAACTGTGAGTGCCGACCTCCTTCACCTGTGGCATCACGTAGTTTCCGAGTCTTCAAATAGGCCCTGGATCCGGTACATGTGTCCCTTTCCCCCCTGGGGGCGGGCCACATAAATCTGAATATTGAGAACGCGGGGCGGCCGTGGCCCTGGTGACAAAATCTCCGTTCCATACTGATCACTATTACAGGTGCATTACGGGCTTCCGTAGTAAAATTAACAGAAATTCACCCTGTGTTATTTCCGGTTTGTGTTCAGTCTGCAGCCACTTTACTTCGAAATGTATTATTTGTTGGAATACCAATAGGCTAAGTCAGCAGAAACATAAATGGAGAAAATCGATATTTACCATTACCGTTACGTTAGTGTGGCATGACAGACGTATTAATCACGTGTTAGGTCCCCCAATTGCCACGAGTGTACATTAACGCTAGGCCAATTTTCAGGAAATACCGGGTGTGTATGTTAGTCAGGCTCTGCAGTTGTTGTCTTCATATCTAACGGTAGCTTTTTTGGTGACCTACCCGAAAATCGCATGAAGTCTGCGATATAAGATAGCATCTTATGGCACTTTGATTTCCTATCTCGAAAAAGTGAAGAGAATCAATGTGTCCCTCGTTCTTTGGTCCGCCCGTCATGATGAAGATGTATTGTATTATTCTGCCTGACCCCTAGAAATAGGATCGTTGTAACTTGTACACACAAATTGTCAACCCGGCTCAGGCTGTATTGCACGAGGGCGCCCGGTTGTATTCAAGTTGCTCACAGATCCCAAGTTTCCCATACGTGTAGACTATACGCACGGATTTTCACGCAAGCGAGACAGACCGGGTAATCACGTGAAAGATTTGAATTATCGCAACTATGGTTGATCACATGATCGTCGTTCTCTAACTTTGATTACGCTTAACCTGCACTTTTCACGTTTCCAGTTGTTGAAGGACACCTGCAGAGGTTTATATGGGCTGATATATAAATAGCTTGTATGAAACCTGAATGCGTCAGTCCCGAACCCGGAAGTCCATACTACTTTTCCCGTTAGCGGAGTTATAGTCCCTTTAAATGAAGTTTGTGTAATTGTGAAGCATGTGTCTTGAGCAATATGGAAAGGCCCTCCCATCATGCACTAATAAACGATTCGTCCCGTGCACACCCTGCAAACAAGGCTTTTTGTATTCTATTTGGTAATTCAAACATTACGTTTACGTTTTTTTTACGAAAGCATTTATTCTATATGGGAGAGATTGCTGTATTGGTTGGTAGGTTTTTGTGGTTCTTGGTGATAGAAAGAAACCAGAACTTTGTTAAATGTTGACTTACTCGCAAACTGGAAGGACGATGAACTACATAACATAATTTTCCTGTGTTGTCCATGTGTGAACGTCCTATGCATTATTGCGGCATTGGGATTTTCTCCCCAATTTTCCTGCTTAATGGCCCAAACTTTGGAGGCCTAAATAACTCCACATAGGAACTCCGTATGACCTGGGATTTGGACCTATACAAACAGTTTTCCATTCTCCACGATATAACCTCTATGTATTCAATCCTGCATTTGTCTTTTAAACTAGCTACGCAACGATTCTCTCTCTCCAGCTTCCGTATCGCTGGAGGAGCTAGGTGAAGGCCCTTTATCAGCTTCTCTATTGACTTATCACTACGCTGTGCTGGCACTGATCATGCCGAAAGAGAAAATAGTTCAACCACGGTAAACTGATAATTAATTTCGTGGCCAGTCAACAAATTATCGCACAGGACCCTTTTCGCAATAGCACGTTGCATGCAACTGGGGGATAGTCTTGCCATGCCATATGCTGGGATACTTTCAGGGGGGCCGTGTTTTTTTGTGTTAGTATGTATTGGAAAAACCTGTAAATTGTAATTGGTTTTCCCATTCTCTGCCTATTCTCTCAAAATTTAGTATCTTGTCCATAAATAATTAAAGATGATTTGTCCGTCTGCTAAGCGTCCCGTGAACAAGCCGACGGAATTTTGCATGACGTCACCACAAAATATCGTAATTACGCGCAACTCTGTAAATGATCGGAATCCCACAATACTTTCAATATTAATAATGCGCATGCACTGCATGCACACAGTTAATAGGTAATAATTACATCCCAAATAAATCATAGCCAAGCTAGAAATGGCGTCAGATTTCGAAGGAAGGGAAAGCCCCCCTTTAATTGACGACAGATCCATCTGTTTAATTTACTACTCTTTATCGTGATGAATCTGCTAAAAATGTGTCTATTATACCCAGAAATTTCAGTTTATCCGCTTGAAATTTCCTATTCTGGCCCTTTCATAAGATTTCCCTACTTTGGCCCCCCAGAGCTAAACCACATGCCATATGGCGAGAGAACTATTTGCGAAGGGTCCCATTGCCTGTTCTCACTGTTTTTTGCTAAGCAAATCTCTGAATTCGAACTTTTGCATCGGCCGCCTGCCCGAACCTTAGCCCGGACAGAATTTCCCGAGACCCAATCGTGCCTGCAGTGACAGCTGACAGTCCCCGCATGAAGCCTGCTTCCCAAACGCCAACCATTTGTCAAACTAGCTGATCTATCCTTGAACATTGAATCTGCTATCTGCTAACAGGCTGGCCACTCCAACCTAATTTAGAAACTACAAAGACCGATTGCTATTAGGACAAATTAGGTTGGCAACACGTTTTTTTTGTCGCGCTTCTGTATAATTTTGCTTTAGATTTGTAGCAAATACATGCCATTTAACCTACACAACTGATATAATGAACGGCCCCGCTACGTTATTCCTATTCATCCGTAGCGACCGTCCGTTATTGGTCCCCCCTTTAAATGAGTTTCAACCAAACGTTTCTTACGTCTTTTGTTTGCAGAATATCAACCGAGTTGGACTCTCGCTTTGCCCTGTTTAACATTTAGATTTGACTTGGGGGGTGGTCGATTCTAATCATTTAAATTCGGCGGTATCTGGTCAGACCAACACTGAATGTCCCAAATGTGGTTTTAGTTGTGAAAATCCAACACCTGTTTTTGTCTTGCAGGTTTTCCGTCCACATTGTCGAATATGCTCGTTTTAACTCTTTTTTTTTCATTTAACGGCGATCATTGCATGTCCCTGCACCATAATATTATTTCCAACATCACTTTGTTCTCTTTAAAAATGGAAGAATGTAAACCGTTCTGGCCGCCCATATATGTCAGGACCACCGATCAAAAAACATCAAGTAATGGAGTTTTTCTGCGCAAGATGAATTTCAAGCGGCATGCGCAGTGTTTGGTACAGATATTTCATTGAGGTTGGGAGGGGGGTAATTGTAATGTGACCTATGCTGCTGAAGCGTCCCAAGTGGTTGCGCAAAGTCCAAAAGAAAATTGACAGAACCAAAGGGTTCAGTGATCCTTGCCCAGGCCATTGTGCAACCGGAAGGATTTTTTTGTTTATATATGCCTTTTTCCAATGGCTAGAATGAAATCGTCCGCCCCTTATTTTTTCATAAAAGATAATTCATCTACTCCAATGACAAGTCCTCATGCCAATAGGTCTCTGCAATTTTCGTTTGCCACGTTATCATGCTTACAGACTTTTCAAGACCTCCTGACTCTTTTTTGACCTCAGTGACCTTTGACCTGACACCCAAAACAATGAATAGCTACTCCCATGACCACCCAACCCCTTTCCTGCCGATAATAGCTCCCTACTATCATCTGGTTGTCAAGCACAGTTATCAAGCGCAACATGGTGCTTGGACCTTGACCACTGTTGACCCTAAGTGACTTCGGAACCAGGTCCCTCCCCCCACATTCTCACAATTGGGATCATCTACTCCCCATAAAAAACCTTCATGTCAAGTAAATGATCTCTCTCAATCGTTTTCGTTTGCACACGGTTTATCTGCTTCACGAGCTTTTTAGATTTTTTTGACTTGCATATGAACCTCGACCTGACCCCCATCATATGGTTCTTAATCGTCCATAGCCGTAAATCTTACATGAATTGTAATTTGACCTATGGATGCCTTGCGTTTTCCTAGAATATCAGCTCACAAGGGAGCGTCCTACCAACACGCAAAACCCCACATACATCTTCATCCTGCCTATAGATTCCCTTGTGTTTTTGTCTAGATTAGCGTGTCACAAAGGACTTCACAATACCACCCCTGCGCCACACAAGCACTCAGCGGGGACGGCATATGATTCCTTCTGCCCTCCTCCTTCTCTTCCACCCGAAGGAATAAAAAGAAAGCCCGAATCACATCATAAGAATTGCCTTCCCCGATCGCAAACCAGCTGCTTTAACTATTGTCTATACTCTGACCTTAGAAAACTACCATTTCCATACATTCCATAGAACAGTCTTTTTTTTGCCGGTTTAATCGCGCCCTGTCAATACTTTCAACATGGTGGATTGGTGGCATCCCCAAGTTTTAAATGCACCTCACAGTCGAACCGAACCGAAGCGAAATGAATATTGGGTCTTCAGTCTCCGTATCCAATAGACGTGTAAAGTTTCCTGAAATCGCATCAATAGAAATCTTATCACCGCGGATGCAGACGGGCTAGTGGTGAGCAAGCCTTGGGATACGAGAAGTCTGCTCTTTGGAGAGAAGAACCACAGAGAACGAGCGCCCCTTCCCTCTCCGTATATGCCCTGCCGTGCTCATCTACGGAGCAAATTTGTGTAACGTCAACATTCATTCACATTGATTTGCCTTTTTTACCAAGTGTCCCCTCGGCCCTGAGCGGCCCGGGGACAGGTTTTTACGACTTTTCTCGGGATAGTGAGAAATTTGACCTTCATTCCGGTCCTGATCAACCTACTGGAAACCCAATTTTCAGGAAACATCAGACGTACATTCGCTCTATTCTTTTTTCCGCAAAACTGGTCCTGTGTGTCATGTATAGACAGGAATGAACTTTTCACAACGATAATCCTAGGTGAAATTCTTCGTGAAAATAACATTCAACATTTGGACGTTTCACTTTGTAGCCATGTTGGCCTTGGAACTAATTACTGAAGCCACAGCTTTTCGCTAATCCATCTCCACTTCGGGATATTAAATGCCCTTGCCGTAACTGCCCGCGTTGCCGCGTGCCTTCCAACGCTTTTCGAGATGATCTGAAACTGACCACCCACTTCCGGCAGGTAAATCTTGGAATGAAAGTTTCGAAAGTGGCTTTTGTGCAAAATAAATTCGTCTATTTTACACGAAACTTGGTGGGTGATGGACTTTCAGATGGTTCCGAAAACATGGCAGTGATTTCAAGGTTACTGGCGGTCAGGTTTCGTCCTTTGATATATAAATCTTAGTAAACATCATCGCGCTTCAATTGTTTAAATGTTGGAATATACATTTTTTGGTGTTTTACCCGCCAGGCCAATGTCCTGTTCAGAGGGTTTGATTTTTACGAGCATGGACTAACTGATTCGGCCGGTCAAGCTTTCCATAATTTTCAGCTCGGCAGATTGTAATTGTTTTAAAGTGACAACATCGTTCTCGTCAAAAAAATAACTGTTTTAGAAGCCGACCGCCGCCGTTTTTGCCTACGTAACGACGAAGAATCATTCCCGTGCAATCTATTCGGATAACGGTATAAACTAGTCAACTAATGAATATGTCAGCACATTGTAAACCACAATATATTGGTAACCTTTTTTCATGACGTTCAGTTTTTGCATGTTCACATTAGAATTATACTTGGAAGTTTTATCAAGACAAATCCACGGCCGAGAATCTGGTTTTAAAGTTCAATGTAAAATGGTAGTTAATTTCAGTGTGAAGACTCAACATCATGTCCCTTTATTGGACCACCTGCCATAGTCACATTCCCGAGTGTTCCAACTATTTCCATTGCAATCAGTATGGATAGTTTTTGAGGGCGGCCACCGATTTGAAAAGTTGTAGTGTTTATAATACCATAGTGCTGTATGTGCCCCTACATTTTGTATCTATGCAAAATACATGTGGGAAGATATGATGTAAAAATCGTAGGCCTACAGCTGTACAATACAAACTATGGGAAACTGTTCTGTGATGCATGCACTCCACACGGACAATAGCTCGAGTGTCCAACGATTTTTTCTCATATTTCAAACTCGGGGTTGTTTTTTTTCCGAGGTGGGGAGGGGCTGAATCACCACTAGCTACCCTCGTGAATCCGCGCGGTTTGTAACACTCTGAAAGGTGGAATTCCATAAGTACCGGAAGAATGCGGAGGCCGTAAAATGCTAGTAGCGCAATATGAAATTTGATTCGATGCGTTGATATGGAAGCGAAAAAGCCCAAATGAACCGTATGACGATGAGGAAACATCAATAGAATGCATGTGTCGGTACAACGAGGAAGAATAACCACACCATAGAATCCATTTGCATGGATGCGGCATTGGTATCAGGTGTGACTTTTGCTACTACTCAGTGCGCGTTCCATATGTTCGGATTATTGATGCTACCATGGCATGCACCTGTTTTCAACGCTGCAGATCAGATACAGCCGATAACAACAATTCCACCGTCCAAATGCATGCCCCCTGAGTTTTGGTTCTAAGCAAGCGATGTACTGTGATGGGATGCGGTATATGGGAACTCGGCCACGTTCCATACTGCCTTTATTTCATGTCTTCTCTTCCGTCTTCTCTTTCCAGCCACGAAGATACCCCTCCTGTAGTACTATATTGTATTGACGATATAAATGGATTTTTTTTTCCTTTTTGTTGACACGCAGCATTTATGTCGGAATTAGTAAATTTGGGGGTAGAATTAGGTCAATGTTGCGAAACAAATACATTGCTATAATACAACTTAACTGGCCTGCCGTCCAGCCCTTTGTTGTTTTAATTCTCGCCTGATCACCTATTTCTCAAGATAATAATATAATAATACTAATAATAATAATAATAATAATTGCAAGTGCTGTAATTTTGACGGAAGTTTTTCAGTGTAGATGAGGTAAACGAACATGGCCGTCATTTCCAGTATCATTGATGCCTATTCTCTCGAATATTTCAAAAGCTGAAGAAACTTTATCAACATTTTTTTCTTATGAAAAAGATGGACTGACGACTTGACGCGAATTGCGGAAGGACCTATATAATGCAGCAGCATATGCATGGAAACGCTATCCAGATGTATGAGGAAGTATTTTATATTATCCATTCGCGCCAGTGGTGCGGCAACCAATCCGGCCCTTGGTACCCGCGGTTATATGTCGATATCCTCATTAAGGAATTGAATTCTAACATGATTGTACTCGCCTTCGAAAAATGTCACTATTCATCGTCCGTTTTTGTTCTGAAATTTGGAGCTATTTTATAATGCTGCCATCAGTGGGATTTGAAGGTATTGATTATTCGTTGGGGTGGGAATTTAGCACGGAAGAATTCAGCCGTATTGATGATGTTATTAAAAAAGCTGAGCGTGTAGTAGGCGAGTCTCTGTCTCCAGTTGACTTTGTTGCCCAGTCCCTTTTCAAGCCCCAAACTTTTTCTGTCTGGAAGACTGTAATCAACCACCCCTTCCACCATCTTCTTCATTGTAGTCAGATTGACAGGAGGGGATTGGTAGACTGAGGCCTTTCCATCGGCCCGAATCCTACCGTACGTAACTCTTTTATTCCTTCATGGCAATGAAACTATATAACCCACTTTAACTCCCTGCTCTGCCTTTCCTAGGCCATGTTTCCCGTAGCTTTTTCACAGTCTCTTATTTTAGGTGGTCTTACCTTCTTACCCTTAACTGTAAATCTGAACAATCGTCTTTATTAATTATATTTTGGTAATGGCTTTTTATTTGCGAGAGATGCAATTCCATTTTTATGGGCACTAACGTTCTAACTACTTACTACTTACTTACTTACTTACTTACTTACTTAACTTACTTACTTACTTCTTACTACTTACTTACTTACTTCTACTTACTTAGCACAAAGCAATCATAATCTTGACGTACAACGCATCGTAACGTCTTGGTTTAACTTCGGGCAAATAATGGCCCGTAGGTGTATCAGCCAGTTAAACTGCAGACATGCTCCCCCCCCCCATACCTTCCCTCTAAACACAATTCTCTCATCTCTCCTCTTCCCTTAGCATCTCAATTATGGTAAATCGGCGGACCATACACCATCTGAAAACAAATCATTGCAGACTAGGCTCAACACCTACGGGGTTTGTGATGTTGGCCTTGAACTGGTTCTGTTCTTACTTGAGTAACAGGACTCAGTGTGTCCCTCCCCA